>JAZGTJ010002759.1:0-39962 GCA_036877575.1 Botia almorhae | reverse complement strand
GTGCTTTCTGAGACAGCCGTGTGCTTTCTGAGACAGCCGTGTGCTTTCTGAGACAGCCGTGTGCTTTCTGAGACAGCCGTGTGCTTTCTGAGACAGCCGTGTGGAAGAACTTTCAGTCTTAAAGTTGTGGTCATGAGTGATGTTGAATTTCAAGAGGTGTCAAAGCTTGACTTTATCTGATGTTGCTGCATGTGTTATGTATGTTATTACAGTCTCTTCTACAATACACAGTTGCTACTCAAAGGTGAACAAGAATGGGCTGTCCAGTCGTTATCGGTGTTTATTTACTGTTTTTTTAAGAATGTGAATTTGCTACTGTGACATCACACCCGTGTCAGAGGTCGGTTTTGATCATGTGGTTGCTCATTATTATCAGGTCTGAGAGTTTGTGATTTTTGTTTATTTTGAGCAGACGCATGTAGATGTTTTCATTGGCGCTGTGAGATTGCACACTCACACTGTTTTTGTGAGTTTATTTGTGCGTGTCAGGGAAATTTCTGCACAAACTTCTTCCTGTTGTCAAAGTGAGATGAGCTATAACTCTCTGTAGTCAAAGCATTTACAGCGCTGCAGGAGCATAAGCAGTATGTCAGACCTGAGTGTGACACTTGTTCTGTTATTTGTGTTGTTTTGAAATGCATCTGTCTTTTCTGTGTGTTCACATATCTGAACATGAGCGAGTCAGTGTGCATGTATTGTATAAAAGTCTTTTCCTCTGGAGTGAGTGAGGTTATTCTTAAGCGATGTGTCTGTTGACAGTATGTTGTGTTACATGTTTTATTTAGCTGTTCGTCATATGCAAATTTGTATGACAAATCACCATATTATGTTCATATTTATGTATTGCATTTAATCCTTTTACCTGGCATTAAAGAATATAGTATTGTAAATAAAAATATACAGAGAAAAAATTTACAATTGTGTGTTTCTGTTTATTTGTTTATTTTGTTGTTTGTAAAAAACAAGCCATAAAAGATGTTACTTTAATACATAATATGTGAGCAAGTATTTATTTAGCAAGCATGACTAACAAACTTAAACTCTTATATATAAAACAGAGTTTGTACGTTCCTTCAGTGACAGGATTTTTCAGATGTGTGTTTTGCACACCTGTCCCAGCTGCTGACACATACAAACATCCTGCTTGGAGAAGCTGCTCTGACAGCCTTTCTCTGTACTCTCAGCCTGCCTGAGCTGGTGACAGCTGTAGAGGTGTGTGTGTGTCCGTAAGGAGTGAAAACAGGTGCTGAACTCGGGAAAGAAACTGGCTACATTGTCCCAAGTCATGTGATGGGGGTCACTGAGGTCCTATGTGGTGTACATTACTCACTGGACTAGGTAAGAGGGGGCAAGCCATAAAATATTGTCTCAGCCCATGTGAAGCAACTGCCCTGACCATATTCCTTCAGTGTAAGCTCTGTCACACTGATTCAAACAAACAGTTAACTGTCAGAAGCCTTCCTTCCAAATTCATCTTTTCTGTACACGTTTCCAGAATATTTCTGTGTTCCTATAAAGCAGTTTTTCTGTGACATTGTTTAGAATTTTGTGTTATGGTCAAACACTTGAGTCTGTAGCTCTGAGTGTTTGTACAGAGGTGGCGGGGTGTTAAGCTGGTCTCGGTTGGTGACATCACAATGATGAGTGGTGACATATGCTGAGGGCAGATGACTGCGTCAGGGGGAGGGGCAAACCGTGGGTAAAGAAGAGGTTATATCAGGGGGTTCTGAGAGTACATTCAGACATGGATGAACAGAGGGAGATAATCAAACCTGTGGCTGAAACAGCTGGTGGCAGAACTAAACAGAGGATGTAGGAACTGTTCGGCAGATGGGTTCTCACAGACGTTCTGCATGTACTTCCTCATGATAATCCTTTCAGAGCCTGTTCATTGGTTTCTGATTGGAGTTCAGCTGAGGAGAAGAGGACATGACATAAACCTGAGCGACAGAGGACCTTCATGAAAGAGTTTCATTTAAACCTCTTTATTTCTGAGGTGTAAATGAACATCATGGAAATGATAACATAGCCAGATTATGACAGACATTATTACTGTGCCTGTGATCTCACACAATCCTCCCTGACCTAACAGCAGCACACAAAAACAGCCTCAGATCCAGTGTGATTCTCAGAACTTCCTCATAGAACTCTCCAAACTCAAGGTTCCTTCTCATGTTCTCCGGATTACTGGACAGAAACCGGCTGTTCCCCACCAGGTTTGTGTGTATGAGGCTTTTGTCTAGTAATCAGTATAGTTAACAGTAGTGGAGCGTGTTGAGGAACTGTGTGTGTGTCCACGGCTCACAGGAGTTCATTGAGCCAGTCAGATTACATGGAGAAATGGGATTATGACAACCATGGGAATTTCATTGACTCACTGAAAGTTACACACGGTGACGTCATCTCCCCTCCAGCAACACATTATAGCAAAGTTTATGGCCCAAACTGTTTTTTGCTAATCTTTGTGTGCATAGCAGATATTTATTAGGTGTAAATGTGTGCACGGTTCGGTCTATATGAAACTGAAGACTAATGTAACTCACTGACTCAGCGCTTCCAATTCTACACAGTTTACGAGACGCCAGGAAGAGGGCGGGGTTGCTAATGACGTCACCGCACGCAGACGCGATCAGCTCCACATGCGCTCAACGCCGGTGTGTGCGTGGCCCCGCCCCCTCACATGCGCTTCACTCATGTGTTTTCTCAGCGGATGTTTGTGTCCTGCAGCTCTTGTCCGATTTCTGTCTCTGTCTGATGCTTTATGCATTTACTTACTCTGTGTTTCAAGCCTTTAGGCAAGAACAGACAGCGGTACCGACGGTGTTTATTTACCGAACGCCGTTCTGAAGAAGAATCCGAGTACAGAAATGAGCATTTAATACAGTGAATTTAAACAAATAACACGTTTAGTTGTCTTGCTGTGAAACAGCTGTAGATTGGTGTTGTCTGTTGAATCACATCTGTCTGACAAAAACAACCAGCAGTTGTCGGAATTGTGTGTTTGTGTGTAAACAAACCTTAGCCAGCATATCTGAGTCTATAAAAATATATACATTTCTTTTTAAATAAATGAAACTCTAGATGACTTTATAGATGATCTCCAAAACCAACCCAAAATTATGTAGATTGTCCAAAGAGCCTGATATCTGATAACTGTGCGCAGATATGAGCTAAATATGGCCAAACGCGACTCACTGCAGCACATTAGATTTGATGTTTTTTCAACTAAAATCATTAGTGTAATTAATGCACCATTAGCGCGAAGTGTGCAGCGGCAGACTGGCGCAGAAGCCACGGCGCACACAAACAAATGTGTTAGCGCCCCCATGTGTTTCTCAAGCGTGTCTCGTATCAAGAGCAAGATTATTATCATTTACTCAAACTTTCAAATCATTTCTGTTAACTGAAATCAAATAAAACAGAGGCATAAACGTTATTATAAAAACAAATTTACCAGCAACATGTTATTCTGCAGATCTCTGTACATCAAGATCTAATGTCAGTTAAGAAAATGAGGGCAGGATTTCTCTTTATTATAGTCACTTACAGAGAGGATTTTAATATTGCACACAAACCTGTCAATACATAAACAACAAAAACAAATCACAAAACTGTAAACTGAATGATGAAAGGAGTAAGAGAGTCACTCTGTGCTCTTTGTGACTTGTTTAATCAGCACTGCTGTGTTTTACTTTCAAAACCATCATAAACATCTACAGAAGCAACTGGGCAGCATATACAAACATATACAACAGTAGAGTAGTTTGAAAAACATTTTTAAAAGAATCATTACACGTCATACCTTCACTTTCATTTATCTTGCATGTCCAGCAGATGACGTTAGCGCTACATTAATCTACACTGGCGCATTTAATCAGTTTCAGGCAGATCGTTTGTTAGCATGTATTTAGTATGTACTAGTATTAGTATGTATTTTATTACCGCAGCCATTATGCGCATACTGATCAGATGTGTTTAAATATAAATGTTTGTTTTTTCCCACCATCTGTTGGATCAGTTTTGTCAGTCTGATCTTTCACTGTGAGAACTTCCGTTACTCACCGGGTTACAATCTCTTCTTTCCACATTTGGCACAAAGCTCCATCTTAAGTACACATGACTTACATATGATATGATAAACGTCTTTTACAGTTTTCTGAAGACA
The DNA here is from genome assembly GCA_036877575.1 of Botia almorhae. Lineage (NCBI taxonomy): Eukaryota > Metazoa > Chordata > Actinopteri > Cypriniformes > Botiidae > Botia > Botia almorhae. Next base: position 35,797 of record JAZGTJ010002759.1, on the reverse strand, counting down.
CTTCATGCTAGATAAAGGACAAAAACAACATGAAGAGTAAGCGTGTAATGTAGATTATATGGCTTCACTTTATTTGGCTGTAATATTTTGTAACACACTTTCATCTGATCATTTTCAGGGCTGTGTAAGAGGCTTGTATTTGTTGTACTTGAATTTTTACTCAAAAGCATCTTTGCAGGGCTGGCACAAACCACCATGAGCCTTCGCTTTGACTTTCTGAAAACACAACAATACAAAAACCAGAACATCTGCCACAGAGGAAGCAGGGATCTCCAATCCATGTTCCCGGAGGTCCACAGACCTGCAGAGTTTATCTTAAACCTTCTCCAGCACAGTGCTAAAGACCTTGATGAGCTGTCTCAGGTGAGATTCATTAGTGCTGGAGCTGAACTCTGTGGATCTTCACTGGAGACTTCTGCTATAGAGTGATACAATGTTGTGCTACATAAACCCACAGAGAGTAGTTCAAATTAAACCAGAGGTGTGAAGTTCTGTTCTTGGAGTTTCATTGTTCTGTAGTTTTGCTCTAACCCCAATCAAAACACCTGCTTGTTGCTTTCATGCAATTCTAAATCCTTCATCAGAGCTAAACACTGAAGGACAGTGACACCCCTCATCTAAACCACAGATTTTAATGAGCAGTCGCGAGGGTAAATGTAATTCTACACTACAAACCATTTCATTGTCATAACAGTTTAGCACGAATCTGAACTTAACTTGAACGCTTGTGCTTTATTTGTCATTTTTAAAGACAGTTGTATTCTGGTGTTTTGGGAAACATTTACTAGAACTTATTTTAATTTTAAATCATGCGTAATATTAATTCTGACGCGACTGAAACCGCGTGGCTTCTCACGTTAAATGACGCAATGCGGAAATAGCAGATGTAAATAGAGCTGATCAAAATCCAACGAAAATGATCTCACAAAACATAAGCAGAGTTAACAAAACTGTACTTCTATTATGTCATTCTTAAAACCTATATTAACAGGTATAATCATACACTATAATCGACATGTCGTTGTGGTTTCGAGGACGCGTGTAATTGGTCGAGAAGGTCCGTCTGTTAATTTGATTGGTCAGCGCAACGCACAACGTTAGACGATGACATCCGGCATTCCGCATGAAATGAGAAGCGAGCTGAGGAGAGATCTTGTGTACAGGGCATCAGACATCAGAGTCATCAGAGCTATCAGAGTCATCAGAGCTATCAGAGCACATGTTGACTGGACCGACCGAGCTGGACGCGTCGCGGGCAGGATTTAAGGGTTTGTGAGTGATCGCTTCATGGGAATCTCAAGTTTGTGTGATCTAACACAGTGACCGCATCAAATCAACGCGTTTCTCACTCCATCATCTCCAGCGTCTGGAGCTTCTCTCGCAGGTACAGTGCGGTTTTAAATCCGCTGACTGAGATAACAAACGAGATCTCGCCAGCTCTCTCAGTGAAGATATAACAGCATTAAATATCCTAACATCATCTGATAACAAACGCCAACACAGGTCACGTGTTGACACTTTCTGTTTTTACGAAAGTATCTCGTCATGCGTGTATGGCAGTGACTACGTAGATGATCAAAAATTGTGTCGTTAGTAATATTATTTTTGCAAAAATCAAAATTACGTGTATCTTAATTTAGCTGTTTAGCCAGTTTGCCTGTGGCGATGCTTTCGGTACTACGTTAATGTGACGTCACCTACTTTAAGTTTACAATAATGAAGAAAAATTTTCCTGGAAACTCTAGACAGGTTTTTGGAAGCAGTCATGTGGTTTAATGATGATGCTGTGTGTAGCTTTCCTCTCACCTCAGTTTATCACCCAGATGGAGATATTAGTCAGCTGTCATGACACACTGTAATACAGTGGCCTGATCAGAGATCAGACAGACAGTGAAGCAGTCCTCAGCCTGAGGTTTGGGGCTCCTTTATTAATGACATCGAATTAGCCCTGAGAACTTTAAACAGAATACCGAACTTTTATTGTCAAGTTCTTTATTTCAACTCTAATGAATTACCAGTTATATTCTTGAGTCTTTTGCTTACAATACAGACATGAATTATTTGTTCTTTGTTTCCACTCATTCATCAATCAGTTTTTGTGTTTTCCTCAAGTAAAGGATGAATCACCTGTCTTTGAGTGAGCTCCTCTGTCTCTTCTGCTGTCCTCCGTGCCCAAGCAAGATCACCTCCAAGCTGGCCTTCCTTCCTCCAGGACCCACGTACACCCTGAAGTCTGACGAGAGCGGCAGCCGCTGGACTCTTCAGCTGTCCGAGCGAGCGGACTGGCAGTACTCTGCCCGGGAGAAAGATGCCATCGAGTGCTTTATGACCCGCACATGCAGGGGGAACCGCATCGCATGCATGTTTGTGAGATGTTCTCCCAACGCTCGCTACACCTTGTTGTTCTCTCATGGGAATGCTGTGGACCTGGGTCAGATGAGTAGCTTCTACATTGGCCTGGGCTCTCGCATCAACTGTAACGTGTTCTCGTATGACTACTCTGGTTATGGAGCAAGCTCAGGAAAGCCTTCTGAGAAGAATCTGTACGCTGATGTGGACGCGGCCTGGCACACGCTGAGAACAAGGTGAGGAACTTCATGAGGGTGTTTAGAAGGCTGTCAATGTTTCCTCTTGTTGTCAGAATTTGATTTGTTTTTTATAATTTAACACCATATTTTACTCACTGTATCGTTACAAACCTGCATGACTTTATCTTCTGTGAACACAGAGATTTGAAAGAATTCTGATGTTGTTTTTATAAAGTGATTGAGGTTGTCCTGCATTTGCTATTTGTGTTCCATGGAAAAAAAAACTTCAGGTTTGGAACAACATATGTAAATGATGACATTTGTCTTTTTTGGTTATTTAGTTTATCTCCAAACGGAAAGTTGTGTATTGCATTATACAATTTATTATTGCCTTGCTGTGTTTGCTATTCTTTATTGTCTTATGAACCTCAATACCAGTAATTTACATTCGTTTTCCAATCTGGTCGGTTTACTCCACATTAGGTTTCGCTTTTGCCTTTGGATTAACATACGAAGGTTTTACTTTCAGTGGTTGTAGTTTTGTGTGATCTCATTGCTTCTGTGTTGTGGTGAATCTGTGGTGTCTTTGTCCTCCCGTGAGTGCGGTTTAATACTGTCTCTAGCTGTTGGGCCCCCAATCTGTGCGTCCATTTCCAGTATTAAATGCTTGGGGGAGGAAATTATGTAGGAGTCATGTTTTGGTTCTGACTGCCGCTTGTTTAGATTTTTGAAGACTGCAGCAAATGAACATTTGACTTCTCTGTAATGGAATTACACATCTGCTTAAATCTCAAACAGCTAAAATGTTATTTTCCACTGGCGGGAGAGTGTTTGCTTGAGAGCTGATAAGAGTCTCAAGGCCATTTACTGTATCACATGCCCACAAACTTCTGTCTTCTGTGTATGTGTGTCAACTCTGGTTGTGGATCATAAGAAGTTGGTTCTCTTAAGCATTTGTCTTTCGATGTGGCCGCGTTGTTGTTTGTTATGCCAGAGAGAGACAATCGCACAAGGACGCTTTGTGTTCGTGACCACATGAATGTTTTGAGCGTGTGCAACCGCCATGTGCCTGTGTGGGTGTGTGTTACACTGCACTCATGCTCCTGCGTCTGAGTGCCTGTGTTTTTGTGCACGCATGCATGCATGCATGCATGTGGTGTCATAAAGTACAGCTTATGTTCTCGTACACAGTACCCACTGTTTTGTCAAGCCAGGTCTCTGAGGGACTGGATGTACCTCATGATGCAGTCTCGTACTGTTCTTGTGCTCTCTCAATGTTTTTAAGCAGTACTATATCGCGCATCAGTTCAGATCGGCCTCCAGAAGCACACGGGTTCAGAATCACATGCAGATAAACCTGTCTGAACCACATGACTGTAGCTTTATTTCTTATATTATGCTAGTTTGCAGCATGCGGCTGTGTATGTTTGTGCGTGTACAGGAGAGGTGTGGGAGTTAGTGGGTGGTCCGTCCAAATCTTCTGTTTTTAAAACTCGGCTCCTGCTGGAAAATTTCCTTTTTAAATGGAAACAAATGTTTCTTCTTTTCAAAGTGAAAGTTTTCTGTTTGCAGAGACTCGCTGCTTTGGCACATTTTGGCAGGTCACTACTGTATGCAGCCCCTTCCCAAACATCACCAACCACACTGCTGGAAGATCATTCGGACCGAGTGCAGTGATTGGATGAACTTTTTATGGTCCTGCGCCTTTCACAGGAGATATTAATATTAATATAAATATATTTAAATCATTTTACTTAGTGATTGATATCAGGATGTGAAGAGACTTTCAACCAGCACAACAATCTGATCTCAGTAGATGAGTGTTTATCAGACGGCTGTGATTAGCCCAGTGAGGCGTGTAAGGCACACAGTTCTTAGGTCGTCTCTTTTATTGAGCAGTGAGTGTTGTGTGATTGTGTAACTGGTGATCATAAAAGCATCTCTTATATCAGGCAGTGGGTTTACAGTGTAATGACTGTGTGCCATTAAGTCAGTACCCAGCAAAGAGAGAACGTTGGCTAACATTCTTACAACCTAAAATTGTTAGCTGAGGAATCAGATGCAGTCAGCCAGAACACACTCTCTGATAGCACGGCTAGATGCCAAATAAATACATAAACAGGAAATATTGATTTGAACTGAAATGTTAGTATCTGAGAAGAGCTGCAGGGTGTTTTATAAGAGACATTAACCTACAAAGCAAAGCTATGCAAAGCCATTTTTATTACTCATTTTGACACTTATACACATGAGAATTTGGTGTTTTAGCTGTGGAATAGTTTTGTGAAAAATACTTATTTATTTTCACTATTAAATTGTACAGGGTAGATTTCAGTATAACATGCTACGGCTGTGTCCAAAACAAAAGTCATCTTCCTTATTTATATGTTTATTTAGTTATTTATTAACTTAATGCAAAAACGCTGCTTGTTTCCTTCTGTAGGGATCGTGGTTTCAGACAGGCTCCAAACATACTGTGACATCATGTCTAATGATCCAACTTTTGACAAAAAAAAACAGGCAAATAATTAGTAACTGGATTTTTTTTCTTTTTTTTTTGTGGTTTTCGGGTGTATTCACAAAACGACACACCAGATTGTGATATAACGGGGTAGCACGACAGCCTTGATGCTTAAAAACATGGACAACGATTCTTAATAAACAGGATGTTACGTAAGCACTGGATTCAGATTGTTGTCTTCCTGCTTCCAGATACTGAAGACTGTATCTCAGCTTTCAAACACACACTGTATTTTAATAACATTTTATACTTCTGATAACAAAGACAATCAGAAGGTCCAAAAGTGAAATTAAAGCATGTGTTTTTAATCTTGTGATGTTAGAGGAGGACAGACATGCTCAGCCAGGTGAGTCAGTGTTGAAACATCAGGTGTGGCTGTTTAAAGACACACAGACACACACACACAGACAAACACACACAGACAAACACACACAGACACACACACACACACACACAGAGTAGACTTGGGCCAGATTCATGTCTAAGGGGCGGGGCCAGGGGTTAGTTTGGATATTGCCATCTGTTATCACAGCGAGCCGCTGCAGTAAGCTTGTTTGTTTGTTGGTGTGTGTGGTTGTCACGTGTTTGCAACCAGACACTAGTTTGCTGATTTGCATCAAAGGTTTGGTAGTGTGGGCGACGTTATAAACTGGCAAGTTTTAGCTAAAAGAATTCAGATTATGAACCAGTGTACCATCTGATGTTGTCTTCAAAGAACAAAAACAAAGTCAGGAGAACTGTGGTAAAGTACATCTGAAGGTCTGGAATCATTCTGGTGTGAGATACTCTGATGGGAAAAAGGAAATTGCTTTTGTCTGGCGATGACTATGATGTAAATAAAGAAGCGCCAAGACAACCGGCAGTGACAGCTGTATTGAATGAGACCCCTGACCCCCCTCCATGAAATAAGGAGCCTGTGAGAATGTTGCATCAGTGTTTCATTGAGCACAGCTTCCTCTGAGAGGAGACGGGGAGGGGCTACCAGTCAGTCCTTCAAGTCAAATATTGATTGGTTGCCTAGCAACTGATTCCCGTTAAGCGGTCCGATTGCAGTCATAGCAACACTGTCTATCTAGGAAGTGGTGAAAAACTTCCTGATGTTGTCATGCAGCAAGTGAAGGATGTTTACTGTTTTCATATCCAAGCGTTTATCAGTTTATGACTTGTGGCCTTTGTAACATCTAATGTTTCTTTAATTTTCTTCTCTTTAGCCGGCAAATTCAAATGTGGCTATTTTGGGAAACTGCAAGGGAAGAATTTATTTAACCTGCAAACAGAATCTGGCAGTTTATTGGCAGTGATTTTACAGGGCAAAATCAGGTATCCGAAATTGTCTGTAATTTTCCTAAACCCATCCACACACAGGTCCAGAAAACAGAGAGGTGACGGACTGTGACACTACGATACTGTTATTGGTTTTAATTTGGGAAAATATTTCTGCGAGCACTTCATTTAATGTTTTTTTACAAGGATTTATAACATTGCTTCTGTAATAATGTGCTATCTTCACTTTTCAAAATGATTAACTGAATAGCCATTTCGAGATGCTTCCAGCTCCCCTGAGCAGGAATCTGAGAGTGTGTGCGTCCCTGTGAATCCTGAAGCAGCACTTTCTGTTCTCCTTTCTCTCATGCTTGATCAACCACCTCATTCCAGCTTTTCGCATGAGCTCCTGAAATAGTGTAGAATCACATGATTACATCCCCGTGAACAAAACTCATGACTGTTCAGATCTTGGTGGCCTATTGTGATTGATTTATTTTTTGCAGATATAACTTTAAACCCTAATAATTCTTCTAGTTCATCAAGAATTTCATTAGACACTGTTTCTGCATGCAGATGGTCCTGCAGTAACGTTTGATTTGTCTTGTTGTTCTAGTATCTGCTTTAAAGCTCATGTTTGTGATTTCACGTGAAGTTAATTATCGTTAAGTGTGGCTGGCAGAGTGAGGTTATGTAATGACTCAGAACAGTTATTCAAAACATCCCAGTCACTCCGGCTAACCACAAACCATCACAGTGCCCTGGAAATGATGGAAATGATGAAAATGATGCTTTTCTTAGCCAAATGTGAACGCTGTGATGCAGCGACGAAATCTTTTCCCAGTTTGTCCTGTTCTGCAACGAGGCCACACAACCTGTACTATTGATTAACTGAATCTTTATTGTGTGTGTGTGTGTGTATTTTCATTCTAGCACCATAGGGACAAACACGTGTGTGTGTGTGTGTGTGTGTGTCTTTTGTTTGGACTAATTCTATGAATGTGATGTTGTAGGTACGGTATCAGACCGGAGAACGTGATCATATATGGGCAGAGCATCGGCACGGTTCCTTCCGTTGATCTGGCCTCACGGTACGAGAGCGCTGCTGTCATCCTCCACTCCCCTCTGACCTCAGGCATGCGGGTGGCCTTTCCTGACACTAAGAAGACCTACTGCTTTGATGCCTTTCCCAAGTGAGTCTCTCTTAGACTCATTCAATATCTCTGCTGCGTGTTCTGCTTCTGTGTCTGAACAGTGTTGTGCTCAGGATAAGAGATTGTTATGCAGTAGTCATCTTTATAGATTTGTATAGAAGACATTTGGCTGGATCGTCTGTTTTGCTGCCCCTGTAATCATTGCTGTGGTTGTCTGCCCTCTAGTGACAAATATTTAAATCCAGTAGTTTAGTTTTTAATGCATTTTTGTGAGAACCATGTTAATGTCCAATGTGTTTCTGAAATAGAATCTTATTTCAGCGATTTATTTATTTTTTTTCTTCTGTAAATTACAGATTTTTTTTTTACAAAAGGAAAACTGTTTCAGATTCCTATTCTATTCAATAACATTCATCAAAACATTGAGACTAGAATAGAATAAATCACTTTCATAACTTTTATTGTTAGTTGACAAATTCTCATGGAAGCCCTCAGCATACATGTAATATTTCTCATTGATCACAAACAAACTAGACTACAGATGTTTAGTGTTACAGTAGCTCCTGGTCCCTCCTGCACATTACTTTTCAAATCACATAATGTTGATTCCTGCAGTGAACTTACTTGCGTCTCTCTTTCTTTAGCATTGATAAGATCTCCAAGGTCACTTCTCCAGTGCTGGTGATCCACGGTACAGAAGATGAGGTGATTGATTTTTCTCATGGTCTGGCCCTGTACGAGCGCTGTCAGCGACCTGTGGAGCCACTCTGGGTGGAGGGGGCGGGTCACAACGATGTCGAACTGTATGGACAGTACCTGGAGCGCTTGAAACAGTTTGTGGCACATGAACTTGTAAACTTATAAACAAGACCTCAAGATCAGAACTGATCTCGTCTCAGAAACGCGTCCCTGAAGCTCCGCTGAGCGGGGGGGGGATTATGGAGTGAGTGAGGGTCTGCTGATTCAGTAGCCCACCGTCAGGATCTTTGGTGTGTCTTGATTTTGTGTACTCCACAATTAAACTCATTAAAGTCACAATCAACTCTCTCCTTTCTTTTGGTTTTGCTGTATGTGTGTTATAAGACTGTGCTGTAAACACAGTGGAGAACTGAACAAAGAGATGCAACATTATGACACAAACATTTGCTGTGCAGTGATGCCAAATATTCAGTACTGTACTCTGAACTTCTGTGTGTTACTGGACATTTGTGTGAACGTTTCGAGAGTGTACAGTGTTGTGCGTCTTCAGTGTTTTCTTTTCCCCAGACTTCTGTACACTTTAATATTGTATCCTGTGTTCTAGACACTGACAGTAACACTGTTTTAACTTTCAAATAAATAAATCGATTTTTCAAATATAAAAGACTTTTAGGTCGTGGCTGCATAGCCCAAACTGAACACACTGAATCTGTGTAAACTGTGCAATTCAATATCAAAACTCTATGTATTTATCAATAATAATTACCCATCAATCCTCTTTATAAAATGTGCTGGGCTACACTTAATTCTGTATGATTCTGAATCATCACTTTGTCTTTTAATCAGATGTAATTTACACTTACCAGTTGAAATTCATATAGAGAAGCTGTTGTTTTGGACCTCTTCTGCATTGATCAGAATTGATCAGGGTCGATGTAAATGTTTTCTTCATATAATCCTTTAACAGGTTCTCGTCAGAGATCACCTGATGAGTTTGAGTGGAGGTGACTGACGGATGTGTAAACATGAAATAAACAATGATAGAACTTTGTAAATCTGAATATAAATACTGTCACCCTGTTCTGTTCTGTAAATAACTTCCTGAATGACGGTACTTTTAAACTGCTAATGATTCTGTTACTAATTCAACTTTATTACTATTATTATTGTGTATGGGACAGAAAAAGTTTTAACTGGTCAGATTAAAGTTCCTTTTTTGTAAAACACGTTGTAAAAGAAAATTACTGACCTGTATATAAAGATATTGGATATGATATTGATAATAGTTATGAAAATAACAGAAATGAAAATAAATTTCAAAGACTAAAGACATGAAAGAAAATCCAGTTGTTGTAATTATTGTGGGGAAAGATGACGCTAATTTCTGTAGCGACCTCTTGTGGTCAATGTAAATCAGAAACGATCAGTAAGCTTGTAATGACATCCTGTTAATGGGTTACCAGTTCACCTGTCTGCAGGTTAAGACTCTGTTCATAACTTTCTCAAGGCGTCTCATTTGAGCTCAGAAAACTAGACGAGCTGCATGAAAATCTTACAATCCGCTGTCCGCCTGTCTACTGTCATCTCTGTTTGAAACATACAATGTTACTGTAAACCAAGCGTAACCAAACTGACTTAACTAAACTAAACTGTGTCAATGATTGTTATTTTTTCTGACAGCAAATGCTGTGTGTACCTCTTGTTCTTGACACACGAATACTTCCTAAACGCGAACAAATCTAAAGCAGACAGACAAAAGATAAAATATGAGCAATATTACGTCGACCTCTCGTACCTGACCAATGAGAGGAAACGAGGGCTCGAAGCCCCGCCCCTTCGATGAGCGCAGGTAGGTGTGGACGGCCCCACACACCTGTCATGTCACGCCCAGCGCGAGCCGCACCTGCGACCGGCTGGACGACTTCAGCCCAGCAGAGAAAACATCATGTCAAAGATTCACACACCATAGGTGTCGTCTCTCTGTTTAATAACCCGGCGAGGAGGAAGAGGAGAAGAGCGTGTGAAACAGGTGAACGATCTTCATCTCCGTGTGAAGTTCAGACCTCACCTCAGTGTCTCTATTAGAGGGATTTACAGTAAGACTCGGTGAGTTTATGACATTTATTAGAAGATTTGAGTCATGACTGGAACTAGAAATGAAGGCACACGCGTCTTAAACAGAGTTTGTTTAAACTCAGGATGGAGCGCGATGTAATAGTTACAATATAAGTGAGTGTGTGCATATGGCAGTACAGTTTGTAAGTTGATCGGGAATGTTTACAGTTAAATTAAGATGTTCATTCACGCAACAGGCTTCTGTAATATATGTTTGTGTCATGACACGTTTTTCTGCACGGTCGAAGTCTTCTGTTTATATCTGTGTATTCAATGTATGCGACGAAACTTCATCTTGACAGCTACAGTATGACTACGAAACCTTTTCTCTTAAACTGATATGTGAACGTGATGTTATTACGTAATATACTACACAAGCCCTCTGGATGACTAAAGCTACTGGTAAATAAAGCGTCTTAGATTCTGTCCAGTGTCATTCTCACAGTCTGTGATCATTCATAACTCACCCGTTTAAAATGTGATTTCATTCGTGCGAGAATGACAAAGACAGCTGGGAGTAGAAGAAGACGGGCGGGAGGACTCTGACACATTACTGCATGAGTATCGATGAGTATTGATTATATTATTGCGAGGCATGTGCTCAGATATAATGATCACTGGACTTCTGCGTCAGATCGGTGTTTATATTGTGCGCCACTGTGCTGTGTTTTCTCAAAGCCAGAAATAAAATACTGCAATAGATTTTTAGAAACAGTTAATGGGTCAACGTGCAGAAGTTAAAGTGGTTCGTTTCTTTTTCTCTAATGGTCTAAATGCTAAGAAAATATTTTTGTGATTGATTTAATCTCAGAAAGTCCGACATGTGTTTATGAAAGCATTGGCAGCTGTTTTGTACAAGTCGAAATTGTTTTGTGTCAGTTTGCCATAAACTTAAGATCTGTTGGCGGTCAGGCTGGTGTAGAGTAGTTTGTAATCATCAGATTTAGTTAGGAACTTCTGTTCAGCGTAACTCTACAGCTCATTTGATTCATTTTGATTCACTCATGTTTGTGTTGTATTCTTTCTCTTGTGAATGGTGGCAGACAGTTACATCATGCAGGTAAATGATGCCTCCAGCAGTCTCTCCATTTTCACGGCTTCTGTCAGTGGAAATGCTAAGCGGTCATCAGGTTATGTTCCGGGCAGGATTGTTCCAGTTCGTTCTCCACCCCCAACCAAAGCTCCTCGTTCACCCCTACTGGAGTCCCAGACCACCCCCCCTGTCCGGTCATCAGTTTTTAATCTGTCTGAAGACGACAACAGGAGAGAACGTGGACAGAACCAACAGAGAAAGAACATCTACATCTGTGCTGGCGTCTTCCTCGGGCTTTTTCTCCTGATTCTCCTCCTCATCCTCATCCTCAGTCTGACCTTCAAAGATGTTTTGGATGGTAAGACACAATTTGTTTGCGGTCGCTTGTGTTTCCCATCAAATCTCTGTAATCTCTGTCTAACTGTGCAGAACAGTGCAGAAAGAAATCTCAAAGTTCTCTCCATATTTTGAAACTGATGAAAGCTCAATCTTGCCTCCTGATTTCTGTCTTCATTCACTGTATTCAGCGTAGTCGTGAATCAAAAGCCAGTCGTAGGCGGTTTTCCTGTTTTCACATGATAAAACTCTGTTTCTGATCTGTTTCTAGAGAACTGCCCTCATCACAACCCTGTACTGCAGGCCTGGAATCCAGGTCATGATCCCAGCCAGGCAGTAGTGGTGCATCGTGATCAGCATTACTGTCTGCATTCATCTGCCACCCTGTTCTCTCTCACCGTCCAGGCGGGAGGTAAGATCAGGCTGTGCAATTGATTGATTTTCAATTTCAGTTTTGGCATCTTCTTGTGTTATAAATGCACAGTACATCTCATTACTTCACCCTTCCTTAAAAGCACAAACAAACTTATTTATTTCTAACAATTTATCTCACATTTCTGTGTGTGTTTATTATTTTTATCTCTAGGTTCAGTTGTCTTTGCCGATGACAGTGCAGGCTCTAAAAACATTACCTTACGGACACGCCACATTTTGATTGAAGATGGCGGTGCTCTCCATATCGGAGCTCCAAAATGCCGCTATCGCTCCCTGGCCACCATCACTCTGATTGGCCGTTCTGACGAGACCACTGTGACTGAGATTCCCGGGATGGGGCGTAAGTTTTTGGGTGTGTATGGCGGAGGAACCCTGGAGCTCCATGGATTGGAGAGGCCGTCTTGGACCTTTCTTACTGGTACCGTACCCTCTTCAGGTTTGTCTACTGGTGGCCATTTCTTCCATAAGAACTTCAGTCGTGGAATTAACCTGCGGGTGGTCGATCAGGACACGGCTAAAGTTCTGCATGTCGACCGTTTCGATACGCATGACTCTCGTAATGACAGTAAGAGGCTGAGCACCCTGCTGAGGGATCTGCCTGCTGGACGCATTGTCGCTCTTGCTGTCGGAGATTCAGCGGTTAAGAGTCTGCTAGATGAGACCAAGAGAACCATCCATGATCGACTGGGCAGTACCCATGTCTATGATCTTAAATACAGGTGAAAATAGACCATGTGAAACTGCATAGAACCTCAAGTTCTAACAATTCATAAATAAGTTCACGCCAGCTGAAATATAGCTCATTTTTGGATGTTATATGGTCTATATGGTATATAAGAAACACTACTGGCATGCTAGCGAATGTTTTTTTGGCAGCTGCAATCAGATTATGTGGTGAACCATGATATTTGAATAAACACGGGATGCTTGACCTCATGTTTTCGGTTCTTCATTGTTCTGTTAGGCAGGCCTGGGCCTTGGTCTCTGTCATTGACGAAGGGAACGGTTCTTGCTTTGAGAACGTGCGAGAACATGAGAACCATGATACGGGTGGCAGAGCGCTGGCTCGCCGAGACTTCATCACTGTGGATGGGGTGGATTTCACAGTCACTGCGTACAGTGAATGGAGGAATGGTACCTTACCGAATTACCTGACAAAATAACATAATAATAATTATATGTTTGAAAGGGGGTAAGTGTGTAATTTTTGTGCCACTGGCAACACTGAACAGAATTGTCATACAGGTTTGTAATGATATGAGGGTAAATGATGGAAGATTTTTCATTTTTGTGTGAACTGTCCCTTTAAGTGTACATTAGGCACCTCGTGACCTTGACTGGTCTTTCTTTTGCGATGAAGGTTACCCCACATCAGGTTTCCAAGTGGATGCAGAAGATAAAGTGGTTCTGAACCTGCTGGATGATGTCAGCAGCTGGAAACCAGGCGAGCGGATTGTGGTGGCCAGCACAGATTATTCTATGCATCAGGCCGAGGAATTCACTTTACTTTCCTGTCCACACTGTAACAGCAAACAGGTCCGGATTCAAGGTGAGCTCATGTGTGCGTGGATAAGTGCTGAAAACCTGAGTGTTCCTGAGTTTGTCCATGGCAACTTCTTAAAGTGTGGCTTACTGAACCTTTCTGCTTTGTGTATTTTTATTTAGCATGACAGCAAGATAAACTAGTACAAAAATAAATCTATATGTCAAAAATCATAAATGGGTTATTTAATGTGTGCTGGACCAGAGCTCTTTGGGTTTAGTTAACTGTTCTAAGAAATGTAAAGATCCTTAACAATAGGGCCATTATTCTCAGAACAGACCTGAGAGGTTTGGAGTCGTCTTCGTTGTGTGGCCTTTCTCAAAGAGTTGTAGTTTTAATGTCACTTTGTGCGTTGTGTCCTGTTGGCAAAGCTGTTGTCGGCCATTTTTCCTGTGTAAAGGGCAGTTTAAAAGTGTGAAAGACAGATTGATTTCCTTTCTGCCTTCATTAGCTTCAATGTTTATTTGCAGTTCAGTTAGTGCAGTTTAATGGGGCTTGTATGTGTGTATTTTTTTTAGGAAAGCCCCAGTTCACTCACATGGGAGAGATTCTGGATGGTGTGGACATGCGTGCAGAAGTGGCTCTGCTCTCAAGAAACATCCTCATTCACGGAGAGATGGAAAAGTGTTGCTACGGAAACAACTGGTGCCAATACTTCAGTCACGACACATTTGGGGGACACATCAAGGTGTGTGGGTGTGTTGTGTGTGTGTTGTGTGTGTGTGTGTGTGTGTTTGTTTATTTAACAGTAGGCTGTCTGGTACTGTTAAATGGAGAAATCACAGGCTGTAAACTTCCGCTTGCACATTCTATTTCAGAAAATCTCTTTATGAATGAACTTGAAAGCAATAACAAACCTTTTGGTATATTTAAATTTTTACATGCAAAAGAATGAAACAGCACAGCAGAATCAATCACAATTTTGCAAAGCGTCACGTTGGAATTTTAAAGGGTTTTTAACACTATCTGAAAAATGCAATAATGGCTAAATCAAGGTTCATAATGCCCCACCCCCTAATATTGTCTGTTATTGAGTAACAATAGCAAGCAGCAAAAAAACAAGATATTCATGCGTTCCTATATGTTTACACATGAAACATACAGGATTGGTCTTATTGGTCTTAAGAGCACAGGATTCAGGATTATGGAAGTTTTAATTTGTTTAATTTGTTTTGTTGGTATGGTCAGGTTTCAGGAAAGTTCTCCTCAGTGCACCTGTCTCAGGTAGAGCTGAAGAACATGGGTCAGCAGAGACAGAAGGACAGATACCCAGTGAACTTTCACAGGTGTGGAGATGTTGACCAGCGCGGGGGATACAGTGTCCCTGCGTATGTGGACTCTCTCTCCATCCATCACTCCTTCTCTCGATGTGTCGGCATACATGCCACCAACGGCCTGCTGGTGAGACACACACTCTTAAACAGTTGTAAATACTCTGTTGTAAATATCACTCGTGATAGCATCTGTGTTTTTGTTGCAGGTTAGGGACACGGTTGGATATGACACACTGGGACATTGTTTCTTCCTGGAGGCCGGGACTGAACAGAGGAACATGTTTTTCCATAATCTGGGCTTGTTAACCAGACCAGGAACCATTTTACCCACCGACCGCAACGGCAGCATGTGCACTGAGATTACTGACAGAGTGCACAGAGGCTACAGACCGTCTGCTGCAACCGAGTGCAAGTAAGACATCACACACTGAAGAAACACATTCCTTTGATGTTACTGGACTCTTTTGTAACTTAGTGGAAACTGTGAATGTGTGTTTGATCTGAAAGTCTCCTGCTGCTTCATGACTGACCGTCACAGAATGACAAACCTATGAATAAACATAACGAGGAAATAAACAGAATTTTGTGCTACATATTTTCAGTGTATTTTGAAGTCACACATGTAGTGTCTGCTTTGTGTGTGTGTTTTAGGGCAGTGTCTACATTTTGGATTGCACACCCCAATAATCATCTAATCAGTAACTCGGCAGCTGGCTCACAGGTACACAAACTTTAAGACATAAAGATTCTCCAAACAGTGAGCAGATCTGTTCACAGCGTCTCCACATCTTCAGATCTTCTAGATGTTCTGTGATTGAATTTATAATCATTGAGTTGATGCTCAAGATGAACATCAGGACATTTATTATATTATCACTGATAATATCTCCGCGTTTCACATTTGAATTAAAGATTTATGTGGAAATATTAATCAGATCAGTCTTGTGTTATTTAATTGGCTTTGCTTGCGTAGTCTGTCTGAGGTTTTGTAACACAGGGATGTATTAAGCAATGCTTCTTATAAAGTTGTGCTGGAGAACCAGAACTAACTGTTGGATAAGACTGTATTCATTGTGTTCCTCTCTTTCTGCTCTTGGTTTCTGTCACAGGACGCAGGAATCTGGTATATTTTTTACAATTCCTCTACAGGTGATTCTCATGGGCGGGTTCCAGACATGAAAGCTGAGCTCACACCTCTGGGCGTCTTCTTCAACAATCGCGCTCATTCCAACTTTAAGGTAGAAACTTAAAAACTTAAAAACATTCACAAATAGGCTGACAGTGCTACAACAACAACATATTCAAATTGCCTGGGTGAATGTTTACAGTTTGTAAACACATTCCTAAGTTAGGGATGATATTTATCATACAGTGTTAATACTGGTGGTATTTCTCCATTAAAGTTCTCACAGTTAAAGTTTCCTGCCTGCAGTTCATAAATCATTTGGGATTTGTAATAAAAAATAATAAAAAGTGGCTTTAGGAACCTCATGCAATCAATTACAGGTTTTTCCTTTTTAAGCCATCTTCACTGTTTCTCTAAAATACCCTGTTGTTTATCATTGTCCCACACTGTGAACACACACACACACACACACACACACACACACACACACATCTCCTGTTCTGTCTCAGGCTGTCTGAGGTGTTGACTGATCTGCTGTTCTGTCTCAGGCTGTCTGAGGTGTTGACTGATCTGCTGTTCTGTCTCAGGCCGTCTGAGGTGTTGACTGATCTCATGTTCTGTCTCAGGCTGTCTGAGGTGTTGACTGATCTCNTGTTCTGTCTCAGGCTGTCTGAGGTGTTGACTGATCTCATGTTCTGTCTCAGGCTGTCTGAGGTGTTGACTGATCTCATGTTCTGTCTCAGGCTGTCTGAGGTGTTGACTGATCTCCTGTTCTGTCTCAGGCTGTCTGAGGTGTTGACTGATCTGCTGTTCTGTCTCAGGCTGTCTGAGGTGTTGACTGATCTCCTGTTCTGTCTCAGGCTGGCCTGTTTATTGATAGAAAGGTCAAGGGCACCAATGCCACAGCAGCGGACCCCCGTGAATATCTGTGTTTGGACAACAGCGCCAGGTGAGGGAACATGGTGTTAACTCATCAGTAAGCCTGTGGGGTGGCAGGGCTGTGATATTTACATGCTCAAGTGCTGCTCATTGTGTAGTGTCTCATTGTGTAGTATCTCATTGTGTAGTATCTCATCGTGTAGTGTTTCATTGTGTAGTGTCTCATTGTGTAGTGTCTCATTGTGTAGTATCTCATTGTGTAGTATCTCATCGTGTAGTGTTTCATTGTGTAGTGTCTCAGTATGTAGTGTCTCATTGTGTAGTATCTCATTGTGTAGTGTCTCATTGTGTAGTGTCTCATTGTGTAGTGTCTCATTGTGTAGTGTCTCATTGCTTTCTCAGGTTCAGGCCTCATGAGAACGCTGATCCAAACAGGCCTCGGGTGGCTGCTGTCATTGACTCTCTCATCTCCTTTAAAAACAACGACCTGGGGGCTTGGATCCGTGGAGGTGATGTCATCATACGCAAGTCAGGGTAAATTGAGCATCTTCTGAGAAAATCATGACATCTGTAAAATAGCCATGATCTTATTTGTGGTTGTCTTTTCTCACAGATTTGCAGACAATGGGGTAGGACTCTCATTTGCAAGGTACTGTGTGCTTGTGTTTTTGGGAACGTGTGCAAAAGGTGCAGACGTGTTTGTGCTGCCTGTGTACCTTGCAGGCGCAATAATGAGTGAGAGCAGGTCTGTTTGTGTTAATAGTGTCTCATGCGAGTGTGAGATCTTGTTGGCAGCGGTGCGGTACATCAGATTTCCTGAGATCAACACAGTTAATGAAAGGGTGAACCTGTGCTTGTCTCTCTGCAGTGATGGCAGCTACCCTACAGATGAGGGCTCCAGTCAGGAGGTGTCGCAGTCTCTGTTTGTCGGTGAGAGCCGGAACCGTGGCACCAACGGAGGGCAGAACAAATACTGGGGTGCTGGTGGAGTAGACGGGAAGATGAGGACTCTGCCACGAAACAAGTGAGAGAGAGAGAGAGACTAATGTCAAACACAAGCTTTCAAACTTTTTAGATGTTTAAATGTCATGCTTTCCTAATAGCATAACTGGTAAAGCCTGGCGCTTGCAACACCAGAGACATGGGTTCAATCCTCACGGAATGCACATAGAAATAAAATGTATAGCCTAGGCACGTAACTTTAATGAGAAAAGCATTCACACAATGTAATAAATGTGTTTTCAGGACATTTCCTGTTCGAGGTTTTCAGGTGAATGATGGTCCAGTGAGGATCTTCAGCAGCACGTTTCGTTCCTTCAGCTCGACGAGAGAACGCTTGATCACGGCTGTAGGGTTCAGCCTGAGGAACATCTGGCAGCTGACACCCAGAAACGACCTGTCCTCTCTCGCCTTCCACCCCAGTGTGAGAGCACACCCTCATTTATGACCCAGAAGTAGTTCAGGGTCCTCTTTACTCCTGCTACACTTCCAGGTTTTACAAGAACTTCTTTACAGTAAAACTCAGTGATTCTCTTTCAATTGTCCAGGTGACTCTAAGAGCATTTTTTGGGCGACGGGGCGAGTGGTTTGAGCAGAACGACATGGATGGTGATAAAAACTCCATCTTTCATGATCTGGATGGTTCTATCAGCAATTACACAGATACGTATGTGGCGAGGGCGGACAACTTCCTGATCCGCCATCCTCAATGTGTGGATGTTTCTCGCTGGAATGCTGTCGTGTGTAGTGGCAAGTACTCGCAGGTAAAGAGATTCCCTCATTACGCATGTGTATCTCCTAAAGAAGTTAAAGTGTAAAGGGTTACAGTTGTTTCTGCTTCATACAGGTGTACATACAGACACATGGTGCGTCTAAACTCAGCTTGACCATCAGAAGAGACGAGTACTCTGACAGGCCCATGGTGCTAAGAGGAATCAGAAGCCAGACAGCTCCGTCTCAGCAATACCAGCCCGTTCTGATGATGAGCAAAAGCTACACAATGCACTGGAATGGACCTGCACCCACAGAAACTGTCCTGTCATTCATTAATTTTGACAAGTAAGCAATTGTGTTGAGTCAGTTCAGTATGTTTTTTGGTGTGTGTTGAGTCAGTTCAGTATGTTTATTTGTGTGTGTTGAGTCAGTTCAGTATGTTTATTGGTGTGTGTTGAGTCAGTTCAGTATGTTTATTTGTGTGTGTTGAGTCAGTTTAGTATGTTTATTTGTGTGTGTTGAATCAGTTCAGTATGTTTATTTGTGTGTGTTGAGTCAGTTCAGTATGTTTATTTGTGTGTGTTGGTGTTGTAGGGGGGACTGGACTCTTCTTGGCATCTGCTACCACACTGAAACAGTGTTCCAGATCACATCAGACATCTACAACAAGCGAAACAACAGCTTCAGGGGCAAAGAGCACTACAGCCCTGTGTCATCCATGGCCGACCTGGAGAAACAACAGTTTGAGAGAAAGTTCTTTTTCGACAGATCTGTCGGGTAGGAATGAATTAGTTTGATCTGTTAGCAAACTATATTAACGTTTAACTTACCATGGACGTTTGCGCCCCTCGGTGGAATTGCAAACTGTCTGAGAGGCCCCGCTGGCTGGGACATAACATCAGTATTTGATGGTACTTAACATGAGTTAAGCTCATAATGTTAATCATGGTAGGATGACCTCGAATTTTTGCATTTCTTTATGATGCTGCTAGAGAAAAAATTGCACCTACACGTAAAAATTCTGGTTTATTTCATTTATTGGGACAACACCAGCTGGGTTAATTTAACCTTAAATAACGATATAAACGATCAGGTTTGTCTATATTTCACCCAAGCCACCCCACGTTTCTTAACTCAAAAGATGATGCTGTTAAACACTGGCCTATTAAATATTCTGAGTCTGTGAGATATTAAGCCTGTTGCTAATTTACGGCCTCCTCCAGCTTGTTATGGCTGTACGCTCGAGCACGACACAGACGCGACGGCTACAGCTACTGCTCCACTGTGGGCTGTGAGAGAGTGAAGATCATAGCTACCGTACAAGCCACCCAAAAAACACAAATCTGCAACTGTACAGCCAATGCCTACCCCAAATACAGCAAGACCGCCAGCACTATAGTGCCCATGCCCGAGCCAAAGACAGAGCCCTGCACAGCCTGTGGGGCGTCACAGGTGAGCACCACCCAAACACCATATACAAACGCCATATAAACACACAGTTGTTTCTGTATCTCTGTTTGATGAAAGGGTTCGAGTAGAGCTTTTATCTGTGTGCCAGAGATACCGGCTATCCTGTTCTGCTGACTTCACATCTTCTGGGTTGTTGTAACAGAGAGTCAATAGAACTGCCAGGTGTTGAGTGTTGTTATTCTCCTCCTTGCAGTTTGTCTTCTCCAGCGATCCGTGGAACAGCTACCTCCAAACTCAGATCAAATCCCTCAGTGTGAAGGAGGAACAGAATAATGACATGCAAGCTTACATTACTGTGAGTGACTTAAAGCATTTGGTTTATCTGGGGAAAACAGACAGTGCATGTATTTAATAGGTTAATTGTTGCAATTGTAAAACCTGTAGTTCTAATGACCTGTTAACCTGTTTTCTGTTACAGGTGAATGCACAGAGGTTTGACCTCAGTCGGTCAGGATTTCTCCTGGTTACTGTGGAAGCATGCTCTGGACGCGTCACAAAGACCTCAATGTTTACCACAATGGACTCTAAGATGGAACAGTATTTGAAAACTGGAATTATGAAGAGGTCAGAGATGTGGTTTGGAGTTTAATGTGGTTTGTCTGCTGGCTCTGAGAAGTTGGTTTTGAAGGTTTTTTGTTGACATATTTCCAAGAGTTATTGCTGCACCTGTCGTTGAAATATGAACTCTTGCATAAATGACAGTTTCTCTGATTTTCACTATGCTGATTCTGTTTGGTTGTGTGTAGGTCGATCGTTCTTCTCGCCACCAGAGGTCAGCCTCCTAACATTGCTGGTGTTGCACAACATCTGGTCCGTCTAGGGTTGGTTAAAGGGCCATATCTTGAGAAGAAAGGTAACTGCATCTTCACTAACATGAAACACTGCTGAAGCAGTTTATCCTGACTGAGGTTTTCATTTGCTCATCTCTTCACCGTCTCTGTCCAGAGGCCATTGCTGTCTTTGGTTTTCTCGGTCAGGGAGGTCCTTCGCCTCAGCCATGGACTGCTGTGTTGGCATACCAAGGTGCAGAGGTTTTGGGCTTGCAGGAAAGGTTCATTCCCCTGTCCCTGCACGACTACTCATGTCCACCACAAAAAGACCAATCCATGCGGCCGGATGTAGAACTCCTGAAAAATCTCAGAGCCAAAAGTGAGCCTTGACTTTTGTGAACTGATAACACAACCAGCGAATGAATGTGAACTCATGAACTTTGACAATGAAAAGGGTTGATGGTATTTTTACTAGTATTTTATTGAGTGAATGTATTTGTGTCTGTTTGTTTGTTTCTGTCTGTCTTGTGGTGGTATTGAGAGTTGCACTTTTTTAACTACACAAGCATAAATGTCTTTGTTTCAAACTGGATCACAAATAGTCAGGAACACGGTAAAAGTACAGAGATACCGTACATTTTACACCACCATACAAAACAGTCTGTTGACAATTACCCAGCCCAACCGTTTGTTCACATAAATCAACCATTGCCTTTGATTTATCATAAGAACACTGTGTGTTCAGTGTTTTATTTATTTCTGCTGTTTTAATGGGCGATGGCGGCATTTATTTGTGTCATTCTGGGAAGGTTTAACTGCTGCTAACACACACTATACTGTAGTAGATACTGTCACAGTCAATTCATGTTTCTATATATAAAAACACTCACTACGCATCAAATATTTTTCATAAACAATAAACCTCTTTCAGTTGTTGGGTTTGTCTGTTTTGAGGTGTGTAAGTTAGCCACTTAACTTGGAGATTCGTGTAAATGTCAGATTATGTGACAGGGCAAATCACACCAAAGATTAGCTAATGTAATAAACATTAAGACTTAGCTTGATTAGCTACTTAGACATTGTCATCCCGTGTGAAATGTAATATTGTCTTGATTATATTTGACATGAATTGTCTGTACATGCTCTCATAAATGTGATAAATTAGTTGTAATATTTGTGAAATATTTGGATAAAAAGTTTATTGGCAATCTTTAAGATTTGTGATGGTTTTATTGATTTGTTTTGTGCCAAATTCTCCTCTTTTAGCTAAGCTTGTGCTGTATTTTGATATTGATATATCTGATACTGAAATTCAGACAAGTTATTACAAAGTCTACAAACATGCACGTTTGTGTCATGCTATAGTCATTTGTTGTCTATTGTTTGAAACTAACTCTTGAGGCGCAGATGCACTTCAGCGTCTCCCGATGTCACCAGAGGGCAGACTCGTGTTATAGGTTAAGCTGTGGTGTGTGGTGACCACAAACACGTTAAAACTATTTTAACCAGTTTCTGTGATGGGTGACAACTGATCCAGGTCATCAGTTTAGCGTCATACCTTTTCACGTGTTACTTGTTATATGAGAGGAAAGGTGAAGTATAAAGTGAGACAGACTCCGACATTCAGTCCGGTTGGATGTGAGTCCCCCTCTATCTGTCTGTTAATACTCTTCTCTTTTAATACTCGTCTTTATCTTAATGGTTACATTCAGTCGTTATATATTAAACATTACACTGATTTGATGAGACGTACACATTCTGTTGCCTGGCGGAGCGATTAATCGTTCGCAGTGCAAACTCGATTAATTTCACGCCGTATTCGGCGCATAAACCTTAACCAGGATAAAACATGGACGTGTTTGTTGTTCAGTTAACAAAGACAAAATACTAACTGTGTTGTTTAATAAGCGGGTCGTGATGATTAATATGCTGCTCTCAGTTCACAGTAGTGACAGAAGCAACACAAAACAGCAACACTGCCCCTCAAATACTGCCAGTAAACCGAATTAAAACCTCAGATAATCTGGTCTAAACACACGAACCAAGTAACTGGTCTTATTGTGATGAATCAGACAGTTTGTGTTCTGCCAGTCTGGCAAGCAAACAACATTAATGGTCTGATTATCTAAAGGTTAAGATGGTTTTACTGCTTGTTTCCTGAACAATATTCTTTTACTCAAGCATGGATCAGTTATTCATTAGGTGCTTGCACACAAAAGCGGAAGAGATTTTACATTATATGGTCCTGCTGTCTAGAAGAAATTATCTTTTTAATGATTGTTAATTAATAGTTTAGACTGTATTGGCTTTAGTCAGGAGAAATATGGTTTGCCATTTGAGGGAAAACATTTGCTATATCAGGAAATAAATGGGAATCATTTGTCAAAATGAAGGATGTAAAATGTGTTTTGCAGACACATTGTTGAACAAGTAAAATTATTCTGTTGTATGGCTGTTGAATTTATTTGAAATTCAGTTAATTTTGTCTCTCTGTTATTCTAGTGTCATAGTCCCGCTGATGATATGAAAGGGATGTAGTTGGTCAGGCTGACAGATTCCCACACAGTTCAGCCATGAGGTTGTTAATTATTAAAAGACTCTGAAAGTGACAGGGCTGTGCTGCTATGGCAACATCCTCCCCACATGGAGGTAGCACTTAGTGGTGTAGTGTAAATGTCAATGGGGGTCTATCAGATACACCAAACTGTATAAGACTGGTCTGTCACAGCATGTCAAACCCCCAAATGAAGCAAAGCAATGTGATTTCTTTAAAGCGATTTCTTTAGACATCTTTTCCCACCATACAAGGAACATCTCAAATGAGTGCGCAACAATCTTCCCTAGGTTGTCATGTTTCAGAGAGCTTGATAATACTGTATGGTGGTTTCTCGAATTGATGTAAGACTGCATGTTGGATGCTGATGTAGTGTGATTGTGTGACATGTAATCAGACAACTGGACAAATGAACAGTCTTGTGATTGAAGCAGTGGACCTCTGTGTACGGCTTTCTTGTTGCCATGGAGCCGTTTAGGAATAATTGGATCACTGATGATTGGTTCAGACCTGATGCATCCACACATATGGGGCTGTTTCATTATCATCATCTCTCTCTCTCTCTCTCTCTCTCTCTCTCTCTCTCTATGATTGCTAATTGACTCGGTTATTACAGAAAATAACCAAACAACCTAGCAACCTACCATTACGAAATTAACCATAGTTTTACTACACTCAAAACCAAGGTTACTATAGTTAAACCACGATAACCACACATTAACCATAGTTTAACCATGGTATTTATGGTAAAACCATAGTTATATGAATCGTAAACTTGTAAAAAAAACCAATGGTCATTACACTCAACCCACCTCACTCATCTTCGGCCCACACAGTTCCCAGTCCACTGCCACTGTCTGGTCCCTACGCCTCCCATCCAGAGTCAGACAGGTAGAGCAGGTGCCTCCCCTCATGACGTGGGTCATGCATTGATGACAGGGCAATGACAAGCGTACACTCTCTCCCTCATCCTCGCTCTCTCTTTCTATCTCTCTGTATTTGTAGATACTAACGTGTAAATTCAACTTTTGAATGAGCCATCTGCATTACAGGTTAGTTTATGAGGCTTAAGTTTAACTGGGTGATAATGGACTGTACATACACCACTGAAGCAGACACCAGTTATGTAGTTGTGGGGGGTTGGGACGTCAGTTTTTAAAGATCATGCGTGAGAGATTGGGACTCACATCTGTTTGTTTCCGCTGGATGTCAGGAAAGTAAGGAATAGACCTGAGGGAAACCCTGTCAAATGGGTCACAAGGTCATGCAGGGGTTTCTGTCAGCTGTACATCTTGAATCAAAGCTGCTCTCATTTTGCTCCCAAAAACTTTTATCAGAGGCCTTTTTGTTTTTGTGGCCTCCTGCAGAATTTGAATATCGAATCTTCTTTAAGTACCTGGAGAGAGACGACCTTCAGAAACCTAAAGAGAACTACAAGGACACTCCTCAAACTTTAGACTGGTAAGTTATATACTGTNTATATATATATATATATATATATATATATATATATATATATACACTATACTGCACACTAATGGCATGTAAAACTAACATATTTTTATTCATCACATCATAATTGGCACATTAACACATAACACAATCGTTCACCTGTTTCATCATCATTATCATCATCAAAGTTTCCATTCGTATAAATGCTGTTTAGTTTTTACAGTTACAGAATGCTATGAGTGTTAAACTTTGTACTGATTAATAATAAGGCCAGCTGGTCATCCGTCATCCGTCTGACTAGTGTGATGTAAATAAATGATAGCTGTTATTCCCTCACCATCTGCTGGGAAATGTGCAGTGAGAAATACTTTCGCCATACGCTCTCGATGAAGAATCACCCTCCTCTTCCTCTGTGTCAGCACACACATTCTTTCAAAACATTTTTGGGAGAACTTTTAGAGAATGTTAGCCAACATCCAAAGAACATTTCCTGTTAGCTGGGAATTAGAAAGGTATCAAAGAAACCACTGACTTGCTTAACTGTTCTGCAGTTTGTCAGTTTACCCAGAATGCTCTTCATCTGCATTAATCTGCTTATTCTGATCCGGCGAAGAATAATTCCAGCAACAGTTATGACAGAAGAAGACGTCAGATGAGAATGAGGATGCATGCTTGGCATCTACATAGCGAGTCTAGCTGTAGCAAATGCAATGTATTTGTAGGTTTATGCTAATTGCTATCCTCTTTGAACTAATTATAGTCAACACCTACACACTAAAATATCTATTTTTCATGCGTGTGTTTTGTTGCTAATGTCAGCCCATGCAAACATCCCTGCTCACACACGTACACCCACCTGCTGACTTTGTTGTTGTGAAGCGTGAATTATTGATTGCTCCAGACTGCTAAAAATGCATCCCAACCTTTAAAACATTCAACAATCAAGACGTAATTAGCAGAGCAATCTGTGTAATAAAGCATGAAAAAGAGACACTATGACAATCAGTTTCAGCAGAGACGAGGGTTTGCATACGTTACTGAAATTCTGTAAAGAGTTTTAGCAGAAAGTCAAAATGAAACTCAAAGCAGAATATACAGGTCTGTTCGTCAAAATCTAATTTACTGACTACTAATTGCTTCAAACATATTTCTGAGTATCGTTTATTATTTGCAAAACTGGCAAACTTTGGGAAATTATTAGTTTTTGGTTTTCAGGCAGTTTCAGCTGTTATTCTGCACAATAATATGTGAGTAACATTAATTTATTCAGGATGAAAACTCTCTCTCTTTACCCCACTTGCTCCCTCTCTTCTCTCTCTTCCACATTTTTATCTGTGTTGGGTTTTTTAAGTGTAAATAAAATTTTTGTAAAAAAAAAGGGTCTAGTTCTCAAGTTGATCTCAACGTTGTGTTAACAGCTTTGTGTGTCCCCTTTTTAAACAGGACTCCATGACAAGAAAAGTCCAGATCAGGAGAGTTTTGCAGTCTCTCTGCACAGAAATGAAGGTAAGATTCCCAAAGAATGATCCCAAGTCCAGTATGAGCTTTAATTAACATCAACTAATTAATACAGCAACATCCACATGATTTAAACGACACTGTAACCTTTCCTGTATTTTGTCACTTGGATGCTGGACAGACGTGACATTCAGACATTTACACCAGAAAACAAACTGACTGATTTCATCCGTCACAGATTTGCTCACTTGGTAGAAAGCATAATCCAGTTTTCTCCTCTAACATGTTACCATTAAAAGCCACTTCTCTGAAGGGTCGCGTCTTCATAGCACCCAAAACAAAAAGACTTAAAGAAAGACGCATCAATGGTGCAACATCTTTCATGCTAGTAGTAAAAGTTCAATGGTGAAACGCGTGGTGCTGTGCTGACAGCATGGAAAGCTGTAAAAACTCTTTCATCTCCAGCAGCACAGACAGCTCAGGCTGCACGACCTGAAAGCTGTGACAGATTAAACCGTGGGGAGGGTGGGCAAGAGAGTGTGTGTATGAGAGTGGAGAGAGAGAGATTGAGGATGAGAGCTTGGTTCCAGAATGACTCGCGTTTTGCCCGCTCAGTTTGAAGACATCAGGGGACTGAGAACAGAAAGAAAAACCTTGCAGACGGGGCTGCAGACGGGGCTGCAGACGGGGCTGCAGTCGCTGTCTGCTCTGTGTTTCTCTCTGTACTGATGAGGCTTCCACAGAACTGAAGCAGCAGCGTCACATGCAACAGGGCAAAGAACCCAAACTCCTCTTATTCTTTTGCTTCTCTGTGCAAGAAAATGAGAGGAGGTGAGAAAGAGATGTCCTGACACTCGTGGAGAGTTTTAGAGGAACAAAAACCTTGTTGTTCCTTGTTGCCTTTTTCATTCTCAAGTCGTCAAGGAAACCTTCAAAGTTATGACTAAAAGAAAGTGGGAGGGGACAAGAGAGGGCTTCAGGGTCAGCTGTACGCGGGAGGTGCAGGGATGCCCCTCCACCAGGGGGCGCTTCACAGAGTCATGGAGGAGGCTCAGCTCCAGACAGGCTTCTACCAGGAGGTCAGGACCCTCACAGCAAGCGGTGGTAAGAGGCAGAACAGCGCTGGTGTGTGTGTGTGACTTGAGCAGGTGGAATCTGAAGGTCCTCTTCTGCATCTGAGGAAAGTTTCAGAGGAACGTGTAGATGCATGTGTTGATGATAGAGCTGCTTCAATCTTTTTATGATAATGATGACTTTAAATGCAATAACCAGACAACACAGCCTGAGTGCACAGCCTTTTCACCCTACGTGCTTTAAACTGTCACAGTAAAGTCAATTGTGATGTTGATTGTAACTACTGGTTGTTGGCTACTGGTATATAACTTACTGGTTCTTGTGCTCAGTGAGGGGTTAGGGAGGCTTTAACAGAATAAGGCTGGTTTGAAATGAGCTGTTTTGATCTTCGATGGCTGGTTTTATTCTACCGCTAGAGCTTTAAACCTGATGGGTTCGGCTTACTTCCGTTGTTATGGCAACTGCTGCATGTATCGCACTGCAAGCACCTCGCAGTTGCATTAATTGACAGTGATTTCATCATTGTCTTTCTGTGCTCTGATTGGGCTTCTGATATCATTGCACACACACACCCAGAGATGCTCAACAGCATACACAACATCTTTAGATACACACATTAGTTATAACACACATCTTTAGATACACACAAACACACTTACTGTACTGAATGAAGGGTTGTTGTTACGTGTCACTCAGACTCAGTGTGTGTGTGTGTGTGTGTGTGTGAAGTGGTTGCATAGTGTGACTGCTGATGGCTTCATTATGATGGCTGATAATCTTAATGAACATTCTTACAGTACATTGTAGTGTATAATAAATGATAATTGTATTTAATAGAAGAATTTGTTTCGCGTGATGGCCATCTAGTGTCTGAACAGATGCATCACACAAGGGACATTTTCATACATGAGTGAAATAGTATGAGGAGAGAGAAACGCACGTACTGTAAATATGAGCCAATCAAAACAGTTGTGACATCACTGCGGAAAAGATCAGAAATGAGAAAAATAAGAACTTGATCGACAGATGCTTTTTGTTGCAGCTTTACACATTA
The DNA here is from genome assembly GCA_036877575.1 of Botia almorhae. Classification (NCBI taxonomy): domain Eukaryota; kingdom Metazoa; phylum Chordata; class Actinopteri; order Cypriniformes; family Botiidae; genus Botia; species Botia almorhae. Next base: position 7,346 of record JAZGTJ010002759.1, on the reverse strand, counting down.
GTTTGAATAGCTGATGTCAGTGGAACTAAATGATGATGAAATATGAAACATGAGCTTGTATATATCAAATGTGTTTTTTTCTAAATGATTCGTATGTGCAGATCATTACTTTTTAATTTCATGTGTCCTCATAATCTTCAGTCAGATGCTTCTGTGTTTGGCATGTGAATCTATAAATAGTTTGTCATATGGGTTTTGTTGTAGCATGTGATAAACATGTGTAGTGTGTCTTCATGTGTAAATCTCTCACTGAATCTCTGTGTGTCTGAGAGTCTGATTGGAGGAGAAACCTCCTTCCTCATACCTGCACATTGGACCCAATCTCACACCAATGTGGGTAAACGGATGTCGCCATGGTTACACGTCTTGCCTTGTGCAACTGCATAATCATCCCGCCATCTCAGAGTACCTTGAGTGACAGGAAGAGTTTGCATTAAAGGAAAGACCTCGTATCTCCTTCTGTTTCATTGTGTCATTCCACTTATTGTGTTCCTCATTCTCTATCTCTCTCTCTCTCTGCTGTCTCTCTCTCTCTCTCTCTCTCTCCCTCTCTCTCTCTCTCTATATATATATATATATATATATATATATCTGTTCTCTTTCTCTCTGTTCTCTCTCTGTTCTCTCTCTGTTCTCTGTTCTCTATCTCTCTCTCTCTCTCACACACACACAGTTCTTCAAAACAGTGCTGTGCTGCTCTACATCACAGTGATTCCCGCTCTTCTCTCCTGTCCTCCACTCTGCTCCTCCACTCTGCTCTGCTCCTCCACTCTGCTCTGCTCCTCCACTCTGCTCTGCTCCTCCACTCTGCTCTGCTCCTCCACTCTGCTCTGCTCCTCCACTCTGCTCTGCTCCTCTCATTCGGACTGTATGCTCCCTGTCATCGCTGGCACTGTGGGGTCTGTGTGTGGCTGCTGCTGGAAGTGGATCCGGACGCTCTGTATGATCTGAAGGTGTTTTCCTGACTCTGTGGATCTGTGGAGAGGGTGGGCTGTGGGGGGTGCAGGTGAAGGGCTTCGTGGGAGGAAACAGGTCGTGCGGTTTTGCAACAGGAGCTGTAGAGGGTCATGCTTCATGAGTTAGGAGGATTTTGGACAGAGATCCCTCACGCATCGCCGGCCCAATGTGGGGCCCTTTTCTGGATGGTGGGAACGTCCGGCCGGGGGCAGTGAACCAGCTGGACGCTCCGCGGCCACTCAACTGGACCATCAGGAAACTGTGCCATGCGGCTTTTCTGCCCTCCGTGCGCCTGCTTAAGGTACTTGTGGGATGTGAGGATGAGTGAGCCTTGAAAAGATTCTTCTAAATGAATGCCGTTTATTTCTCATTTTTAAAGATAGATTGCACTAATACTGTTAGTTTTTGGAACGATAGAAATGTTCAACCAAAACTATGGATTAAAGAATAAAGCGTTATATATTGCAGTAGATTTCGCTTTAAAATCAGTTCTTCTTTTTCAGATGATTTAATAAAAGTGCTTCAAATTTGCCTGTAATTTATAGTCGACTTAATGCTGTTATAAGTGTAATAATACAGTCCAGATCAGACCCAGTCCAGATCAGACCCAGTCTAGATCAGACCCAGTCCAGATCAGACCCAGTCCAGATCAGACCCAGTCCAGATCAGACCCAGTCCAGATCAGACCCAGTCTAGATCAGACCCAGTCCAGATCAGACAGGGACATCAGTTCTCTCAGGAGTGAAGTCTTCATGAGTGCTGGGAGTGGTTTTCTGGGTTCAGTGTGAAACACAGAGGACAAGAACCTGTTCAGAGCTGTGAATGCAGGAGTGGATTTGTTGTGATCAGCACCTTCTGTGCACATCAGTTCCGAAAATATAAGTTGTGCTTGTGTTTGTCCGGGAATGTTTTAAGACTGTCGGCTAACTCTAAAAATAGTCTAAAGGTTATCAAAAACATTCTTGCAATAACGTTAGTGGAATGTTACTTTAACGTTACGTATCATATAAAACAAAACTGTTTTAAAAAGTTACAGAATAAATAATGTTTGAATAACGTTCAAGCAATAACATTAATACAACATCTAAATACTGGGCGTTTTAAACGTTCCTAGAACTTTCAGAATAACCTGTTTAACATTTTGCTACTTAATGGAAATGTTACAGAAACGTTCTTGCAACTTAACATTGTTGCAAAACAACAGTGGGCAATTGATTTAGATTGATTGCATTTCACAAAAGCAGCATATCTCACCTGTAAACTGACCTTTCTGTAGAACTTTCCGGATTGCATGAGGTCAAAGGTCAGATGTATTTTAGAGCGTCTGCTGGCCGATGCTGTTTCAGAGGAGGTGAAGGTTACAGGGGTCAGATGGATTGTCCTGTGAATGTGAAGATGTATTTCAGTGTTTACGTCAGTAATCCTGTGTTTGTGTGTGTGTTGTGTGTGTTTGTGTGTGTGTTGTGTTTGTGTGGATGTTGATGTGTGTGTGGTGCTGTCAGAGAGAGGGAGGGCTGGCGATATGCAATTAGCATAGCACCACCTGAAGGTAATAAAAATATCACTGAGCAAATGAAGGTTTGTGATTGGTGTGGCGATCGCTCCCGATCTGATCTAATTTGCTGATGTCCACTGGTGATGAATCACATGTTTGGACAGGCTGTGCCAATTTATATTCACATGCCTGCAGTCGTATCCATGAGTGTCTGGCCACTGGATATGGTAATTACTCCATCATTCACTCAAGTTTATTTGGGGGGGGTGAACTGTCCCTTTAAATACAAAATCTTAAGTATAGCACTTTACCTGTATTTACCCCTCCATACATCACTATCCAAATGTCTGTGAAAATACTTTTGCCCTGTATCCCATTAAACATAATAAGTTTATCATTACAGGTTAGTATTTGTTAGGTCAACCTTTTGCATTAATTATTTGAGCTGGTTTCAAATCCACAAGTTTGTGCAAAAGCTGTTAATATGTGTTATTCCAGCATGCGCATCTCAGTGGACAATCTGATGTTTAGTTTAAAGTGAAGGTCAGAAATGTGCTCATTCAGAATCTGTGTCGTTTTCTTTTGATGTCATGATGTTTCCTTTATTTAGCAGAAATCCAGAAAAGCTGTTTATTTAGGTTTGAATTAGATTGAGTTCCAGACGTGAACTTCAGATCTCACTGGTGGTACTGGAGGTGTTGGTGGTATATTGGAGAGAAACTGTGTTTATTTTGCGAGATGTTTTGGTCTGTTTTGGATGTTTTCTCTGTTTTATTGAAGCAGTGAACATGAAACATGAACCTAATGCTAAAGGTGACTGCTAATAGCAGATTAATGAAGTGAGAGACAGTGTTTTCTACAGTGTTTGTGTGTGTGTGCAGGTGAAAGAGTCTGTGGTAGTTAATGAGCTCTATAGCAATGAGGAAAATCATGCTGGATCTTTTCTCTGTCCTCATGCACATTATATCTGCTCTGATCTGATATGTGTTGCGTGAATCACTGTGAAATGTGTATGAACAGTAATGTAACGTATTTCATTATTCATTCAGTAGAATTTGATGTGTGAAACTGACACACATTGTCCTCAGCAGCTACAGCAGTGTGTAGTTTAAAGATATCTCATTGTGTAGTTTAAAGATATCTCATTGTGTAGTTTAAAGATATCTCATTGTGTAGTTTAATGATATCTCATTGTGTAGTTTAAAGATATCTCATTGTGTAGTTTAATGATATCTCAGTGTGTAGTTTAATGACATCTCAGTGTGTAGTTTAATAATATCTCAGTTATTAGATATGTGGGCCACGAGAGAGAGAGAGAGAGAGCAGAGAGGGAGAGATAAGAGCAACATAAGTGTATCTGGAGTGGTCGCATACTGTACAGATTATATACGTGTGTGTGTGTGTTATTCATCTGTTGGCTTGCTCTGAATGAGGGGAATTGTGTCTGTTCCTGTGACAGGCAGTTTCGATATTTTGCAAGAGGAATTTTTGTGCTCACTATGTTTTGTGTATAAAGTATTTTTGGTTATATTTATCCTAGATATTTCTTAAATTCACTAGCCAGAATAAACTCGGTATGTCACATGAATTATTCAGATGACAAAAGCACTGCATTTCATTGTCACTTTCAATAATTTATCAGTTTATGATCAATTATTAATTAAGATTACAGGGTATACATCATATATAGAAAGCAAACTAGTTCTATATTCTATAACCAGCACAGTCAAAAGTGATGTCACTGCTCTTCAGAAGAACATGACATCACAGCAGATGTCTTCACATGCTGTCAGGTGTTACAGCTCTGTCAGTCTCTCTCTCTCTCTCTCTCTCTCTCTGTGGTTCTCTTTCATGTTTCTTGTCATAGTTTCTCCTCATGTTCTGTATTACATTGGACTGATATAGTGAAGCCTCTCTCTTCAGAAACTGAGGCACCTCACAGAGAACGTCCAAAAACACACAAATGCTTTTTCATGCTGATCTTCAGGAAGTTTCTGTATTACTCAAAAATAAATTCCTTTAGTCCTGTTCAAAACTAAAGCTAAAACATTCATTAGCTCAGCAACAAGCTGAATCCAAACACACTTTTCGTTTTACTTTAATATATTTCTGAATGAAGATTCTGTGATTTCTCATTATAAGACCGTTGGTTTAAAGATGGTGGTTTTGTACTGTTTGATTGATTTAGTTGAACAGTGATTTACACACATCATCTCTCCACACACAACTGAACAAACCTTTCCTGTGATTTCAATTTCATTATATATATATGAAGATCATCTGTTTGATTCTGGGCTTTTAGTGTCACAGCAGTGAATCTGTTTCACATTCAGTATTAAAGTGAAACAGATTTTAGTTGTGAACGCTGTGTGCTTTCATTATCTACTGAGAAAAAAACACACGTTGCATCATCTAACACTTCCTGTTGATTTGGAGCCATTTCCCTGGAAAACATTCGGTGTCATCACAATTCCGGTAATGAGGTGAAATCCTTTCCTCACGCTTTCTAAACGGAAGATTTGGAATTCTGTCCCTCAGTGATCATGAATGAGCTTTAAACAGACGCAAGCCTTTGAAGTTCTCCAGAAGTAATGAGCTTCCCTCCTCTTTTAAATGTGCACGCTTCAGATTTAATGGATATTGGACACTTTTTTAAAGGGAGCAATTTCTCTCCCTCACTCATCTCTATCCTCACTCATCTCTATCCTCACTCATCTCTATTCTCGCTCATCTCTATCCTAACTCACCTCTATCCTAACTCACCCTATCCTCACTCATCTCTATCCTTACTCACCTCTATCCTCACTCATCTCTATTCTCGCTCATCTCTATCCTAACTCACCTCTATCCTCACTCACCCTATCCTCACTCATCTCTATCCTCGCTCATCTCTATCCTCGCTCATCTCTATCCTCGCTCATCTCTATCCTCACTCATCTCTATCCTAACTCACCTCTATCCTCACTCACCCTATCCTCACTCATCTCTATCCTCACTCATCTCTATCCTCGCTCATCTCTATCCTCACTCACCTCTATCCTCACTCACCTCTATCCTCACTCATCTCTATCCTCACTCTATATACGTGACACACACACACTGCAGAGATAAGACCGGTCTCTGCTGCCTTCAGATTCTGTGGAAAGATAAAATACCTCACACAAGCTCCTCTGAGAGTCCTCAGAGTAGAGTCCTCTGATCTACAGGTATAACTGTCTTAAAATGTGACCTGAAGCTGAAGAGAAGTTTATGTGTCTCATGTTTTGTGCAGCGGGTCTGTTTATCTCTGCTTCAACAAACATTATTTGTCAGAAACACTCATTGTAAGTCCTCAAGTGTCATCATCTCCAGTAGACATGTGACAGTGTGTTAATGTTTTTCAGTATTCTACAGCGTTTTACACACAAATGTGTTGTTTTGCAGAACAGAACAGTGCATTGAGATTTGAGTTTATTGTTTTTCAGCTTTGTTTTAAGATACACATTAACAAATTACAATAATACATACAAATGAATATTGACAGATTATATAATAATGCATACCACTTAACATCGTAATTATACTCTTTATCAGAGATGCTTGTGTTGTGTACCTGCACACTGTGTTATGTTTCAACTGGGATACAGAGAGACTGTAATGTAATGTATTATTACATTACAGTCATTACATTACAGACTGTAATGGTTGGATTCCTGAGGTACGGTGAGGTCATCAGATATAAATAATTAGAAACTGTCATTTTGAGGTTGATGCAGGAGATGTTTCCTCACTCACTGTAAACATCATCGTAAAGAAGCTTCCAGGCTGTCCCCACGACTCCTGCATCTCTCTGTTCTCCCCTGACAGATGACAGAAGCTGCTCTCACAGGAAACAGAATGAGCACGGTGGAGAGCAGAAGTGGCTGCCACCAGGACAGTGAGAGACGAACGAGAGCATTACATAACACAATCCTCTCTCTCTCTCTCTCTCTCTCTCTCACTCTCTCTCTCTCTCTCTCTCTCTCTCATTGTCTATCTGTCTCTCTCTCTGTCGGTCTCTCTCTCTCTCTCTGAATCTCTCTGTCTCTGTCTCTCTCTCTCTCTGTGCTCAGAGGATGTGCTCTTTGCCAGTCTTACCAGTAATTTCCTCCAAGCCCCTTGTGATTGCGTCTCCCGTGTCTCTCTGTGTTGTTGTAGTGGTGACACGTGGTGCAGTGCTTGAAATGATACAACCGGAAGGTATATTTGGCAACAGTTGTGTGGCGTCTGTGTGAGGGCAGAACAGGAAGCTGAGTGATTTTCAAACTCCTGAATTTGCATATGCATATATCTGCCACACCTTCATAATGGGATGCTCAAGTTTTAAATAGTAGATTTTTTTTGGAACATTCTGTTTGGTAGAATCTAGTTTTTATGCAAACAGTAATATTACATTCATCAGCATCAGCAGTGTTGCCATGCAACAGTGCATGTTCTTGTACTGTTATTGTTTTTAATAAATATTATTACTTATCCTGCAAAAAGGGAACATTTACAGAATGTTACAAAAACAGCCCAAAAAGAGACACATATACTCAATGGTCAAACTGGCACAAAATAATCCACAGAAAGAGAATTAAGAGAAAGTGTGAACACTACAGTGTCGTCAGAACACTACAGTGTCGTCAGAACACTACAGCGTCGTCAGAACACTACAGCGTCGTCAGAACACTACAGGGTCGTCAGAACACTACAGGGTCGTCAGAACACTACAGGGTCGTCAGAACACTACAGGGTCGTCAGAACACTACAGGGTCGTCAGAACACTACAGTGTCGTCAGAACACTACAGCGTCGTCAGAACACTACAGGGTCGTCAGAACACTACAGTGTCGTCAGAACACTACAGGGTCGTCAGAACACTACAGTGTCGTCAG
>JAZGTJ010002758.1:0-39976 GCA_036877575.1 Botia almorhae | reverse complement strand
ACGCACCTCTCTGCTGGATTTTTTGTATAATTTGTGTCTATATCAACAATGTGTGAGACTAATGTTAAGTATAACAACAGTAACAGTATTGCTTGCCTTAGCAAGTACCGCTAATTAAATGACAAAACGAGCTAAGTTGTTGGAGTCTGGCCCATGAGAACCATTAGATGATCTTTGAATTCAAACAAACAAATATTTAAAAATACAAAAGCACAAAGAATGGAAGGTACCTGATAAAACACTGTCGTTCCAACATTACTGAAGACCAGCAGAAAAAATAAAATCAAAGACAATGGAGTTTTGAGTAATGCTTGTGATCCATGCTGATGTGGGTTCACCCTCATTTCCATTTGCCTCCTTCACAAAGCAAATAAATGATCTCAGCAAAGGACCACAAATAACTGCAGAATGCAATAAAAAACAGGAAGTCGAAGTTGGTCTTATCAGCTCTGACTATTTTTACGAACTCTTGACTGTTTTAATAACAAAATAAATGAAACATCACAAATCAACATACCAAAACAAACCATGACAGCCTTGCACATCAAGGGCAAGTTTTTCCTTTAAAAAAGGATGCAGATTTAATGGGAATGGACAGTTTCCTGGGTCAGACCAGATGCATGAGGTTATTTCCAGAGGACAAAAAGGTTTTGGCATAAAGTGTGACGGGTGAAAAGATGATTATGATGCACTGCTAGCAAAGCTGATGCCTCCAATTATATCAGCCAGTTAAAATGACAGACCGCATTATGTACATTTCTCTCCCATCACTGTGGGGGATACGGTTAGTTTACCGCAGCGTCCTGCTTCTAAAGCACGGCACATCATGACATGGCCTTCTTTCTTCTGACTAAATTGTTGTGATGTGACAGGAAATGAGAGATGATTATGACGATAATGCAAGTACACTTCTCTGTCCAGAGTGCATGAACACTTCAAATTATTGAAGTGAAAAGTGCGTCAAGAAATAATTGTTTCCATATATTGTCAATCAAGATTTAAAAAAAGAGTAACTCAAGTGACGTGCATTCAAAGGTTCTTTGTTCAAGATGTACAACTAATTGGGATTGTGGGATATCGAATTGAACTCCAGTGCATTACAAACATGAATGACGTATATAAAATAACAAGTGGGGCACAATTGGAAAACTGGGGCACTACTGGAAAACAATCAATGAATTAATGCTCCAAAATATTTCTTACACATGCCAAGACAATTTTCCTAAATATAAAACATAGGAAACTATAAAAATATTTTTATGGTGCAAAATCATAACATAAGTCAAACACTTTCTAGATCACTGGCTGTAATGCACATAAAAGCCCAACAAAAGACAAAAAAAAACAAAAACAATCTTCCAAAATTTCCTTTAATAAACTGGACAGCGGCCGACACTGGGGGGAAAACAGTAACGTGGATTATTTCCCTGTGCTGAAACTCATCTTGTCGTTGAAACAAAGTGAGTAGATTGATGAGAGAACAGAGGGATAAAAGGAGGAGTGCAATGGAAGCAACAGTGCATCATTTATGCTTGTGGCAGCCTGTGAAGTATAAAAACATAACGCTGATGAAAATCCTATTGATTCCCGTCGATTCAGCTTACACAAATTGCACTCTGCCTCTGCGCTCCAGGCTGTTGGGAAGGGAAATTTTGTTGCATCGCCTAGAAATAGCTTAACTGACGGTCAGCAATGACAAATGGCAATACTGAATGCAAACAAATGCGGTTTTACAGCTCGACAAAAGGTTCGACCTTGAGGGCACATTACTAACAGTTCTGCTGGTCACATTATCTCTTCCTACTGAATGTCAGGGCAGCTTCTGAGCAAAATCCAATTTTACTTAAATTCGGTCCCGTTTTAATTAATTCATGCACTTGTACAAAGCCCTTTGTTTTAGAATGTAGGGCAGAATGTTTCTTTCTATCTTTGTGATAATGTATTCATGAAGAGAAAATAGCAAACTTTTGTTTGTATTTCGGTTTCTTGTGTTACATCTCTCCCACTAACCCATTTGCATGAGCAAAAGTTGCTTGTTTTAATAAAATATTTTAGCTGACCTAAACTTAATAAAAAAGCATGAGCCATGGCGATGTGGTTAGAGAAGGTACTCCAGATGTGCACAATGCTTGAATCTGGCTTGCGACATACCCAGCTAACAATTTTAGGTTGAAAGAACATTTTCCTAACGTTTCCATTAAAACATTGTACTAATGTTACTGCAAGAACTTTTTTGATAACTTTAAAAGAACTTGAGCCACATTCTATTAACTGGGTATCTAGATAACAGCCCCTCCCTCTCCCTAATAATTTCACGTCAACCTTCACAAAATAAAAGAAACAATAATCTAATATTAAAGTTTACCTGCATTAAAAAGCACAATTAATTTACAGTCTTTATTTAGAGGTGTTTTTAAAAGTCAGTAATTCATTGCTGTTGTTTACAAGTCTGATTTGACCTTTTAACAGTGTTTTCTAGAATATGATGCTGTCAGGGCTTTGTCCAAGTCATTTCTTATGCACAATTCCAGCACAAATCAGGCTTTCAAATTAGACGCTTAAAGCATTCTGGACCAATTCAGGCATATTTTTGTCATGGTATTTGAATGCATTAAGAACGTGAGTCCCAAGGTTATACTACTGAGCTAAATAGATCTACGAGCTCATAATTATGTCTGACTCATCGCCTCAGATTTCCTCAGCTCTGAGATGAGCAGAAGTCAATCAGGAGGGAATGACAGAACAGGTGGAGCCGTGAAACAGAGAGTAAGGGCTTTTGCCAAGACTGAACAACATATATGTTGAAACAAGACAGACAGCCGGCCCTGATCTTATCTCGTACTCCAGCGGTCGTGTCGCATTTTTAAATTAAAGATAGTGAGATAGAAGCAGCAGGATGAGTGTTTGGACCCTGTGATCGGACTGGCCAATAAGAGATGTAGAGGGGGTTATTATATCAGACCATCTGACCTCTATCACAGGGTCAAGGGTTCTTGCAATGCCATTCCATTAATACCAGGCTCATATTATCATATCAGTCTGTGTTTACAGCAAAAGAATTACAGTCCCAATTCTCTACGCATAACAGCGATCACATTTAGATCCTTTTTTTAGTACCTTTGATGGTAAAATGGTATTCACCTGATCTCTATCACGATCAATCTGCATTATAAAAAACAAGCAGATTTTATGGTAAAAGTATGTTTAAACAGAAGATAAGACTCTACGCTAATACTACACATTCTAATAACCTCAAAGCAAACATGCATTTTTTAAAGCATCCAACACACTGATCCGACAAACTTAAGATGTCACATCAAGATCATATAGAAGTATCATATCATCACCTTCATCACAAGTACCAAAAAATAATTTGTTATGAATTTGTTTGAAATTAATGTTTCTCTGCAGATAAGAACCATTCAAAAATCTTGCTTTAAAGAATGGTCAGGAAATATGGTGTTCAGAATATCGCACTAAAATACTGTTGCAAAGCTTGTCCGTACTCGCTGTACAGTATATGCACACATATACAATCTGTTGCTCGATCTCTCACTGCTCATTGCCTGTTTGATATGATAAAACCGTTCGATTTCATGCAAATATAATTCATAAAATTTGATGCAAAACAGAAGAATGCCGCAGGGAATACATGACCGAGAGCCTGGACAGCACAGTTCCCTCACAGTGTGTTCCCACACGCCAGAACTGTGAAAAATGATATTCACATACACATACAGACAGACCACAAAGGCACTAGGAAGACAATGTGAACAACAGTTTTCAGAAACATGTTGAAACACCACCCATCAAAGACAGCCAGACGGCCTATACAGACACAAGAGCTTCTGTGCAAAGCTCAGCAGGACGACACAGAGCTGAAAAAACACAATATGTTCCAGCTATCAAGGGTATTACTGGAGATATTAAACATAAACCAGTAGGACTCGCTTGGGTTGGCAGCCGTGGGAATAGCTGGTGTTTGGCAGCACTTGTGTGGAGATTCAGGTGTCTACATAGATGGCAATTCAATTCCTGAATGCCATTGTTTAGAATGTACTGTATCCTGCCTGCTGTTTTTAAAACACTCTGTGAAAAAGCGTGCTTTATGCAACGCGAAACATTTAAAACAGCTGTATGTTACACTGTTGTCGCATGACCTCACCACATTACGTTAAATTATTGATTTACATCCATTTACCATGTTTTATAATAATTTTGGTAATATAGCAGTTGAATCCAATTTTGTAGAAAAAATTATTTCTATCAAATTATTTCTATCAAATGTCTTAAAAGAATAAAAAAATACATATATGATAACAATAATAAAAAACATGCCTACAGACACATACATCATTTTATCATTGAAGTTTTGCAGCAATTCAAAACTGTATCAAAAAGTATCACCTTTCAGTGTTGCTTTACTACATGTGACTGTTTTAACCGTTTTAATCAATTAACAGACCTAATAAAAATGTCTGAACTGCTGCCAATCCATTAACATAATGAGTCAAGACGAAGATGTTAAAAATTGCAGTGGATATCACTGTCAGTTCGTTTATCACATGGAGCATTGCATTGTGGGATATGGCACGTCTGAACTGTGTGCTCTGGTACTACACAATTTTCAAGTAAAGTAACAGTGGGTTTTCTAGGTATTTTATGCATGAAAAAACGAACTATATCATATTACTATATACTGCAGAAGCAGTTTGAGCGGTATGCTAGCATGCTGTCTCAAACATAGCAATTGTCTTGTTCCAAAAATCCACAGCAAAACAGATATGACACACCTTGTCATTGTGACCTGGATGCAATCTGACACCAATGGCAAAAGCTATAAGTGCATAACCATAGAAAAGTGCTCACAATGCAAAGCTTCTGCATCGCTGTTCCAAGCTTGACAATCTAAACACTTATCTAAATGGCAGATGCTATTGTGCCCCAGGAAAGCTAGTTTAAGTTTAGGCTATTGCTAAACTTACTTTCTCTACATGCATACCCATTCATACAATCCCACTTTTGAATTTGTTTTATGTTTCTAGAGCTTCCAGGTATTAACAAGATACGGGCATGTACAGAACTCTGGAATTGGAATTTCTTATCTAGACTGCTCATGCCTCACTCGCTCTGCACTTTAACTATGAAATGATGCAAAAGCTTTCGCATCAAGTATAAAAAGGCAGGAAATTTTGGTGGCGGTTGCATTAATTCAGAATACGTGAAAGATCTGAGCATCTGCCTGCACTGTAAGTCGGTTATGAGAACCAGGAGAAGATTTCAAATGCAAACCAGCTGACATCAGGCTTTTTATGAGATTGATAACATCCGCACACATCTTTGATGTTGATGGGTACAAATATTTTCTATCATCTTAATATGTCCTCATAGAACTAAAAAGCTGCAAGCAGTCAGAGTCAAATTGTGATAGAGTTATGGTATAATCATATCCATTACACTTACTGGAACTATGGTAACTGGAATTTCTGGCCCTGTTTTAACAAAAACAGAAATGAGCTTAATGAGCCGATGTGTTAAAATGCAAATGGCCATCCCATAATTCTCAGCTTTTTTAAATTAAACTCAATTAGGTGAAATGAGAAGTCCTGTTAGATTTCAGCATTGCGTGAGTCGCTAACACATAATACAAACTTTTTTTAGATATGGAATCAAATGACAAGTGTTATTCATAACTCGTTTACAGAAACCTGCATTAATATGACGATTTTCAGAGCTCTCGCTGTCAGCACATCACACAGAGAAGAGAAAAAAACATATAAATGAGACAAGTACAGTCATTGCTTTTGCGAGATTTTGTTTTGCGAGTTCATTATACGGAAGCTAATTAGCTACAAACATCACGCCAGTTCTCTGAATCCTCTCCACTCACCCTTAACAGTGGCAAAACGTTGCTGAATATTGTCTTTGATACCAGCACTAAGATTTTGCTTGGATTTATTTTGCGCTGGGTGTATCATACAGAGGGGTCCCAAAGTCTAAAGCCACCACAAAATACATCTATTTTGCTTTTTCTTTTAATTGAACACAAACATCCTCATTATATTATCAGCACAACACACTGAGTTTGACGGAACTCAATTCTCTCAGTATGCTGTCAAGGTGGGATGGAGTTTGTGCAAACGGATGGTCTGTGTTACCCCAGCATGATCTGAAAATGTTCCAAAGAGCTTTAACAAAAACAAAGACAGCTGACCTTTTGTACGAAGGTTAGTAGGTCAATGTCACAAATCTGCTTACATGTGACTACTCAATTCTCTCTACATTTTACTTTTTTTAAATTCTACAACTTTCAGGTTTAATAAAAACATTTTCATACTTCCACTGCTTGTGGACCCCAATGTACACGTGTATTTGCTATAAAAAATAAAACGAAACAAAAATGAGCAACCACATGCTGTCTAATAGCACATATGAGTCAACAGAATACACATCATGTCATGTAAATCTTTACAGGAGCGTGATGGACCACAAGAGCACACCAGACCATTTACCCGGCCATTACAATTCATTATCCCAGTTGTAACCCGACTAATATGCAGATTTGTTAATGCACAAGAAGAGTAACATGTTGAGCAAACGAGCTCATCTTCTTATCCAATTAGCACAGAGTGTGACATCTATTATGGATCAACATAAAGAGTATCATTAAAAGAGAAGTGTACAACTATCTCATGATTGTCCAGCATAGTCTCATTATTGTTCACCGGGTGAGAACATGTTTATTAATGACTCCATATAAGATGTAATTTACAGAGTGACCACAAACACCTAAAGGGTCGTTCCTACAAGATGCATTCCAGTATTCTGTCTGTGCCATTGAAGCATTAACCAATGCAGAAATATGTTAAAAATATGATTTGCTCTTGCCCTGCCTTTGAACAACTATTTTCGCTTGACACCTGCTGATGTAACAAAGGCTGTGTGGGAGGAGAAACTCATCAACCAATAATATTATTGTTTAACACGTTTCATCACCTCCATTTATCTGTTATCTAAAGACCCATCAAATTGCAAAGTTTTATCATTTTGTCCACTGAACATTGTTTTACTATAAACACTAATAGCTATCTCAAAGTAAATAACTTTGTTGCATACTTTTTTTACTATTACTTGGTAGATTCAATCAATATTACTTGGTCAATTCAATCAATCTATAAATCATAATTATTAAAAATAATCAAGTGGTCCTAATTAAATAATACTTGGAATGTCCTGCACTTGTGTTTGTTGACTTACTGTACATATAATATTTTAAGCAAACTAAACATTTTAAATACATTTCTATAAGACAAGATCTATTTATCTTTGTTTATTGCGTGCCCCTCTATGGAAGTCCCTTTGTCAAAAAAAAAGTCTTTTCAAAGTGTGCTTGAGCCAAATAGGCATGTTTACTTACAGCTTAAGTTACACTTGCATGCTTTTTTGTTTTTAATGAAGGTCAACAACCAATTAGATTTTACAGTGCTCATTACAGAACTTAAGTGCCTTGCTAACAGTGTTTCTTGCCGCCTTAAAAGCTACGATTTAGTTAAAACATTTATAAAACATTCGTCATCCAAAAACGGCTTTAAAATACACCACACCTGCAGTGTACTAGCCTGTCTGCACCTGCTCGTCTGCGACTGAGCTTTTCAAGACATTCAGCTTATGGGCAAACTGCCACAGAAACTGTTAGGTTGAGTTGTTATTTCCTCCTCGACCTCCTCCACCCCCTCTCTCTCTCTTTGTCCATACCTTCATGTCTGAAATCCACACCTTTGTAAGCACAAACAAAAACAGACAGTCTAATGAAGAGGATTTCTGTGTTTCCAGGCCCCTAATTCTGCCCTCTGTTCCACCCCACACTGTTAGGAAATGCCATTAGTGCAGTAGTAGACAGTGATGGATACTGACAGTTCTCTGGTCAAGAGAGCAGCCTGTAGCCGTAAGTGTGTCACCAGCTTTCTCGCACACGTCGCCGCCCCTGACTCTAGCTTTCAGGGATCACCTTTGTTCTAGCGCCCTCAAACAGAACCGTTAATTGTGTGACTGAGATTCGAGGACAGAAGACCAGGTCGAAGGAAGGAGGGGGTGGCAGTCCAGACGGGCTTTTGCTTAACATTAGCTTCACTTGTCAAACATACAGAGGGAATTAAAGCAAAATTAGATACACGCATCCTTTCTCTTTATTGATGGTCAGTTTATTTATTTATTTTCCAACACATCCATTGTTGGGAAAATATAAATACTAAGTGAAGAGAACGCATAGGCTGTTTTGTATAGTGGCTGGCTAATACGATAAGATGCTTTCTACATGGTCTGGTAAGGTATGATAGCAAAGGCTCAGTATATATCATACACCTCAGAGTTGATTAATGTTTTGTCAAATAACACCTTCGTACGAACCTGCAAGAATGAAAAATCCTCAAGAACAAAAAAAGCGTATCTCAGCATTGAGAAGAATATCACACCATAGACTTGTTTTATTCGCTCTGTGGGAAGGAGACCCGTGTTGACTTCTGCTGTCCTGAGATCAGGGGGAAATGTGAATATGACTGCTTTTGTCCGACCAGACAGACAGAAGTGACGTGTGACTGGCAGAACAATGTCGTGCTAAGACTTACATTGCTTTTGTTTTCTCAACATCAACGTTATCATGAGTCACAAGTAAATGTGTCTCTGCCAAAAACAGTTGTCTTTGTATTATTTAAGGATTAGCAGTTTCAAAGACCATTCTCAAGCTACGTTATTAAATTATCATATTGCATTAAACATCAGCGTGGAATGTTTTTTTTTATAAAGTTAAACACAGAGCGAGTCAAAAGGTATAAGGTATATTTTAATACACACATTAAAGCAGAACACCTTCTAATAATGAAACAACTTTATTAAACAACTCACTGTAAATATATCCTTTAATTAGTATAGTGATAAAAAAGTACCATGATAGCTTGTATCATTCAAAGCTGTAGAATTATAGAACTATATATATAGATATACAGGCTACATATCTATCTATCTATCTATCTATCTATCTATCTATCTATCTATCTATCTATCTATCTATCTATCTATCTATCTATCTGTCTGTCTGTCTACCTGTCTGTCTGTCTGTCTGTCTGTCTGTCTGTCTGTGTAACACTAACACATTCTGAGTGTAGTACAGTTTCAAATAATTGAAATGATGTTTGCTCAAACCTAATTTTGCTGCTACAAATCTAAATGGTTACTGATGTACATGAAGACATAATATGGAGTATTTTCCTTTAGGTGAAGCTCTATGTTTTATTTAAATTCACTGATATCACGTTTTAAAAGCAACTGCATTCATAAAGTAGGATATTAATAAGGGCACAGAGTGGTTTACAGTACAAATAATAAAGGAGCACATTGAAAGAGAGATATTTAACTATCCTCCATGTCTCTCTCAGGTCTCAAAGACACTGTCTCATCTAATGCATAAGGACAGCTAATGTATGCCATTGATTACCTTAATACAATCTGAAAGATAAGACATGCTTGTTAGAGTAAGACTGAAGCTTGTAAGTAAACGAGAGGCCTACTGGGAATCGTACGTCATTTATAAAATTGAGAGGCTTTGTGTTTCCTTCTAGCCTGTTTGCGTTCTAATTTATAATTCTTTATCCTTTAAAGCCTGAACAAATCTTTCAAACTTGTTGGAAACAAACCCTTTATTCCTTTCTGGTGAATCCAAGCAGGAGATTTTTTTTTTGACGGTGCCCCATTTAATTAATCCTTTATCACAGCGGTTCTCAACTGGTGGGTCGCAGGTCTGTTTTGATACGGTCACAAACAAAAAAACCAACACTGAATGCCAATAATAAAATGCAACTAACCATATAATTGTGCACAGTTTGAATAGCAAAACAAAGGCTTATCAACTTTAAAGGAGAGGAGAAAATGCTCTCCGTATCTTTTGTTATTGCTGTGCGTCCAATCAAACTGTATGATATCTGGTGGAAATTCATCCGTCACTTGGCAGAAGCTACAGTAGCCGAATCAGACAGATGTCAATGGACAAGCTGTGTGACATTCTGTCACCCACAAAACCATGAAAAAACTGACTAAATACAACCAGACTATATTAAATTCAGGTTTACTTGAATCAGGGATAACCATGATTTGTGCCGCACAATGCGTCAGGGTGAATTAACGGCTAGAGGAGCATAAACACAACGGTTAAAAGTTGAAAACAACACAAAATTGTCACTTTTCCTATTCTAACTGTGTCTGTTCATAATTGTGATATTGTTGGACCTATACAGTACAGCCTAATATAAAAATGTTGTGATTAAGACACTTTATTTGCATGATAAACTATTTCAAAGACGCTACCAAATTGCAGATTGCAAATTAGCGAAAGCAAAACACCCCACCCTCCCTTCAGAGTGCCCTCCAAAGCCACAGCTCCTCAACAAACACATAGTTTGACATGCAAGTAGACATCCTATCATTGCATTCAGATCGGCTAAAGGTTTAATGGCCCTGCGCACTCCACAGAAGATATACATTAACAATTATATTTATACCACTTGATGATTGCTATTAGGATGTGAAGAGACTTTCAAACAACATAACAAACAATGGTTTCTGGAAGAAATCTCCTAACCTATCTTCAGTATCCACATCTTGTTCCTAATGCAAAACAAAGCACCAACAACATCTATGGAAATGTTCTTGCAAGTACCCACGTGTTTAAAAGCCTCAAATAAAGTAAGTATTCAGGTCTGACATTGAAAATGTAATCACACTTAAACCCACATTACCACAATAAAACCCTTTGAATAAAGCTGAGTAAATACTTCATATTTTCATGTCAGCCAAACGGCTGCAATAAAGTACATTTGTGAAGCACCAGTGACTCTCAAAGCTCTTTGTACACCGGGTTAATTCATGAACGAAAGGCCGAGATTGATATCACCTGAGCTATACATAACCTGATCCGGCATCCAAACACCCCCTATTCTGAGTGTTCTACTATTTAGAGAAACGCATGTGTCTCGAACAGTAACAGTCAGAGAGTTAGTGGGGCAATGCTACACGCTTAGTAGCCCTCAGCAGAGTAATTCAGAAGCCTGAGAAGTGAGAATGAGACGATGACAGGACTCCTCCATTCTTTCCATCAGCTTGGTGAGATCCTGAATAACCAACGTGAGTCAGAGAGAAGAAAAGAAGATGATTCATACAGCTATCAATGAAGGAGGCAGCCAGAACCCAAATGTTCCATCCACAGAGAGCTGTGAATGTCTGGTCTGAAATGTCAATTGTTTTGTAATCCTAAACAGGAAAAATCAAACTACAGGCTGTCGAGATGGCCCAGTTAGTTCATGCTGAACTCCAGAGATGTTTAAGACAATTAAGTCTTGAAATTAAGAGTTAATTGTCTTGACAATTAAGTCTTGAAATCAAACAAGATGGACCTTGACTGTGATTGGTCGGAAATAGTAGAAGAACTACCAAATAAATTTAAAGAATTCTCTTCATGGAGACGTTAAATCTGAAAGACATGCATTCTATTTTAGGACCATTTTTTGCATTGTGATATTTATGACAATACAGCACATTTCCCATCAAAATGTCATTACTGCAGTGCATTACAAATGATCCAAAAGATGTTATTAAATACATTAAATTTAGATTTAAGTTTTATAAGATTCGACATGGAACCCTGTTGCAACTACAAACATATAGACCATGAATGAAGCCTAAGCGAATATTCAGGTTTATCTTCAACTTAAATGTCTGAGAGCAGCATCTGTGCTAGGCAGCCGATAACCACGGAAAATTATTTTGACTCATCCTTAGTTTGAAGCGGAAAATGTGTTTACAGTAATGCAGTTACAATAGATGCCTAGGAGGCAAGCTTGCAGCACCATGATTAAACTATTAAAATAGACATTAAGTTGTAAATAACCTTGAATATTCCTTTTAGGCTTTAAGTTATTAAAAACACCAATTTGCATTAGTAAACTCCCTTTCGTCCTCCAGTACGCATTAATCATTATTAACAATTCATACTTCCATATTAGACTCAAGTATTATCATTATAAGGAACTAAAGATGCATGAGAATCACCTGAAGACAAAATACAGCAAACTGTCCTCTAAGGACAGGAAGGGACTTAATCAACACATTTGGCACTGTAAAATTTTTCATTGTGATGACATCATAACCCAAGGTTACAAAATCTTCACATAAAGCGGTTCAATTCCAGCACCAGTGGAAATTAACAGCGGGCCTTGTTAATTTCTATGTTTCAGCGCTTCAGTCTTACACTCCCCAGAGACTCTCGCTGAACATGTAGTCTCTCAGCAGGCCTTTCCTGTAAATGTGTGTGATTACACTGAAAATTAATCGGATATGTTTGGCTTCGTTTGGGTGAAAAGCTAGAAGCAGTTGCACACCAATTGCTTTTAAGCAGTCTCGAGAGTTGTGGGGCTTTTCACACTCATTTAAATTTGTAAGAATATCTCACCAGAACAACAACAAAAGTTCCTTGCATTCGTCTGCCAGCAAAAGAAGCCACAAAGTAGACCTTCACTAAAGTTCATTCAGCATGCATGACTGCCAAACACCAACGTGAGTTCATCATTTTTGGTACATGATCCAAAACAACATGTTTAGGGCTAAAATAATGTTACAGACAGAAATTTACAGTAAATACATACACAGACGTATTTTTTGTCCTTCCTCACCCTTAGAATACACGGAAAAGTCTGTGCTTTCAGAGATTATACAAAATATAGCCTTATTTTAAAAAAGTGCAAAGTATACTTTTTATATACCGAACACATTTATAGTATTCATTAAAATCCATAGGCAGCAGTGCACATATTCCCAGAACGAGCAATTCTGTCATGATTAATTATACAAGCATAAAGTCTTAAATCTATTTCAGCAGCCTCACTGCTTCTTATGTTTTTGCCAAGAAACGCTTCTCCTGTGTTCCTCAAAGCCTGAAATCGTGTGCGCCACGACCACATTTCACACGCAACCCGAGCTTAACGCAAACGTCTGGCATCATATCACTCTGTTAAAATAAAAAAGAAGAAAATTTTACGTTAACCCCACACATTTTCACAAGCTACAGACTGCTAATAAAAATTGCTGCCAAAGCAGGTAGTAAATGTGTTTATTTTGCCAACCCGTAGTGGTCTACTGAATATAGTGTCATTACAGATGCTAGCATGATGCTAGCATAGCTAAAAGTGACCCTCAAAAAACATTACCATGGTAACCATGAATCCTGCTAAAATACCATAATTACTACAGTTCATATCATTGTGAGTTTGGAAACAATCATTGTTTCTTTAACTCAGTTTGGTGCTGCTAGGTGCACAGAAATCACTTATAGCAACTTTAACCTCCTTTAAACAGTGTAAAACTGTTTATACAGCATATACATCATGCAGAGGTGTATTCCCAGATAACAATTTTATGTTGTAAGAATGTTTCCCTAACATTTCCATCAGCAACAAAAACATTAAAAATATTAAACATTAAAAACATTCACATTATTTAATGGTATAAGAACATTATTCAAAAATGTAATTCTGTAACATTTTTTTCTGTAACCACTAACAACTTAAGAATAACGTTTTTGATACATATAACGTCAAAAAAGTTCTACTAACATTACAGCAAGAGCATTTCTGATAACTTTGAAAGAACACGAGGCAACATTTTGAAAACGTTCCTGTTAGCTTGATTTACACAGAGCATAGAGGGAACTGTAATTTAAAGCAATTAAGCCAAGACATTTTTAAGCCAATTAAGTCAACACTAGAATTACAACAATGGAAATAATTGACATTGATGTTTTAAATATAAAATTGTTTATACAGAAACATTAAATAATGACAAAATATCATGCTACGTTTGACAGAATATTGCCTTTTGTGTGTATTGATATTGTGTGACCTTTTCGTATTAAATGTGTTACTTCAAATATATTGTGATTTTAAATTATTTAAATTATTGTTTTCCCTACTGCCTGACATTTTTTTCAAAACAAATCAAGCTATTAGGCTATTCGTTTTGGAAACCGCTTGTTAATTCTGGCACATCGCCAAGTGAGCTGATAGCAAACAAGGCGCTCATTAATTGTCATGACAACAAAAAAAATTTTAAAATTTATTTTTGGCATGGTAAAATGCTTCTTCTATCCTAGCTTACAATACAACTAAATAATTCACGTCAATTCCACTACATTGTTCTGTTTGTCTCACCATCCAATCAGTTCAAAACAGCAATACTGGTTCAACCAACGGCGTGAGGTTGGGGCGGGACTATGTGTATTCCCTTTTGACAGACAGACAAGCATTTGAAAAACCTCACTGTAAGATGCCCTTATTTCTACACTTCTGTTTGCTTAAGCTATTGGCACAGAAAATGAAACATTTCACCTTTAAGACAGCATTCCGTTTACACAGAACTAAAGCTGCATCAGAGCGTGGGTCAAAACTGGCATACTGTAATGTCTTCCACAAGCCATTGTGTATTTACACAGAATTTGGAGCCAGCACACAGCCTCCCCGGGGTTGTGTTAACCTAGCTATGTAAAGATGGCCTAAAAGAAGCTTTTAGAATATTTGTAATGTGTATTTATTTATTGATTTTGTTTGCCAACAAAGTTGCTAAAACCAAACAATACGCGGTGAAATTAAATATTCAGGTTTTAAACATTATTTTTAGTTTCCATACAGAATGAGCAGATGTTTTAAGCTGGATATCGCATCCCATGATGCATGCTGAGGGAGGGTTGCACTACAGGTCAGTGTTGACTCAGTTGAATTGCCAGCCTGAGGCATAACTGTGTGGAATATGACCATAATGAGCAAAGGTCAGTAGGCCTCCTTCCCTGTCAACAACATCACTTCGAGAGGACACATTTTGGCTGTCTTTCAGCCAGCTCTCCCTAAAATATCCGTGCCATCAGAGAGCTCACACCACCTACAGCCTGCCTGCGGTGCTTGTAATTCAGGCTAATACACAAACATGCTAATACTGACACACGTCAACACACCATTATTTATTTATTACATAACACACAAAAGATGAAACAAGATTCATACATTTTTTCTAGAATATGTGAGTGATGTTTGTCCATGCAAAACTTGCCACCACCATTGCCGGGTGTTTGCCAATGCCTTACTATGCAGTTGCTATGGTGTTGTGAGTGTTTCTTTAATGCATTGCAACAGATTTGCAAGGGTGTTCTCTCTGTTTACTAATTGGCCCAAGCCTACAGAGCACACCCTCAGTCTCTAAGATATTTTGGTCCCTAGCTGTGGCTTGGCTTTCAACTTAAAAGTAAGTTTATTAAGTTTTTGAACCGTTTAATTGTTCACCAAATAAAAAGTATATGACTTTAACAGCAGACAAACACTATGTAACAAATGACACACATTAAAGTTTTATACATGGGGTTTTGTTTAAATCTCCAATCTTAAATATGAACAGTAATAGTAACGCTTTCTTTAGCAACACCGCTAATTAAAGATTCGGAGCACAATCTTACGATGAGCCTCCACTTCTTTCCAATTAAAAAATAATTAACGTTCACAAAGAAATTCCAATCAAGCTCAATACCAATTTCTCCTAGTGACCAAAGAGCTGTGTGCTTTAATATAGAGAAGTCTAGCATGGCAAATTCTTGAAAAGCATGCTTGCTTTTATTATAAACAAGCAGATCTTGAAACTGAGGTTAGCCAAGACATGCACAGACAGCTGTTTGCTCTACAGTCACAGAACATGAAGGTCTATCAAGTGCATTAAGCCCCATAAAACCCATCCAGAAGCCTGTACAATGCATAAAACCAGGCTGAGCTCAAGAGTTTCATTAGCCTTGAAGTGGGCAAAATATCAATATGATGTACTGTCGTTTCTTTTGAAGCTGGACTAATTATGCGGTTCAAAAGAAAGCTCCGCCCTGCTTGTATTATGGGCTGGCT
This sequence comes from Botia almorhae, assembly GCA_036877575.1. Lineage (NCBI taxonomy): Eukaryota > Metazoa > Chordata > Actinopteri > Cypriniformes > Botiidae > Botia > Botia almorhae. The sequence goes on along the minus strand of JAZGTJ010002758.1, from coordinate 24,002 downwards.
GAGCGTTCAGTCTACAACACGGCAGTCGTCAAGACAACGCTCCCTTGTGGATGCTCTCTGGAACACTTCTGTGAGGCGCATACAAATAACACTCCTCCAGTAGTGACTTAGGCAATCTTAAAGGCTACAAAATGACCCAGAGGACTTCCATAAAAGGCAGGGATTGAGCACATCTGGGTTCAACTGTACCCTGTCGTTGACTGATGGCCAATTAAACAGTTACAGGGTTACCGATCACAAGAGAATGAAGAGCATACCCAAACCACCCTAAACATGCTGGAAGATGTACCACAGATGGGCTGAGATCAAACGGAGTGCCACGGCAAATTTTTCATGTTTACGCCTGCCGTCGCCAGCGAACAAACCCTATGGAGTAATAACAGTTGAAAAATACCAGTGCTTTTGTTGCGTTAGTATTGTGGGATAAGTGCTTAGAGTCTATTGAGTATTCAAGCAGATGGTTCATCATTAAAGCAGACAGATCTTCCTCAGATCCCACAGTCTGCAAGTTAAGCCAAAAGCACCTTGGGAAATGCACTCTTATCCCTTCAGGGAGGGGCATTCACCGAGGCTCTCATAGAGTCGAGTGTTCACCATGTGCTGAGAAGCAGTGTCTGCACATTAAATGCATCTGGACTCAAGGTCAATAGTGCTCAGGCTTTCTCTGGCCACTGACAGCACCTTAGGGAAGAAGAACACGATTAGTCTCTCTGGTGACAGCGCTGATCTTCGGTTCCTCATGCTGACCTCGTCTTTTCTGAAGGGCGCTCACAGGAAGGAGCACGCGCTGAAGCTCTGGACGGGACCGAGCGTGTTTAAAAAAGCTAAACGCTAGAGGTCGACCAGCGTATCGATGTCGTGTTATAGTTTACTTTTATGTATTTCTTTCAGGTTCTTTGGATAATTGTGTATGAAATTGTATAAGTTATACACACACACACACACACATATATATAGTACACACACATATATTAAACAATTACAACATTATATTAAATTTTACATTAACATTAAATTAACTTAAGTTTCCATTCATTTTTCTATTTGTTATTATATCAACAAAATCCAGTATTGGCTACAGGAGCACAACTAAAGCGAAGAGGCACATTTCCACAGAGGTCTGATGCAGCCTGATAGAAGACTTCTCTCACCCCATAGGTTCGTGTCACACTTTCTCATGTTCTCTTCCTCACCTCTCCCTCGCTATTTGCATTTGACACTTATGGAGAGGACATATATAGCAGCACACGATAAGAAGGGAGCACATTTGTCATCAAATGGAGCATGCGCTTGGATTACGGTAAGCCAGCTGCTGTTGACTTACACTGTTTGCCTTCTCTTCATTTCTGCGACACAATTTCACGCCTCTTCACTCATCAAACTCAAATACTCTACATACAGTACATTATAAGCTCCACATGTATTATATATGTGCGCAAATCATGTGAGTGGCAGAAACATATCTTGGATTTCCAAACAAACATGTTAAGATTATTGCACCGCGCAAACTGTAACAAAAGAAAAGCAAAACAACGAAAACGGAATTTATTCATGTTCCGCTTCCGAGCATTTGTTGGAGCTACAAAAAAACACTGCCCTCGAACATTAATCTGCTCTCAAATCTTCCTTTTTTAACCTCAGAAATTTCTCATTCCTTCTTCTGGTTCTATGTCACAATAATTAATTAAACATCAGAAATGAATATGAATTTGCAACTGCAGAGTTCGCCCTTTACATGCATCATTTTACATTGCCTTTCCCTTCTCTACATAAAAAAACCACCATATAAACCACCCTGAGAACACTGGTCATTCTGATAATCTGGAATGATTTAGGGGACCTAATATCTGACATTAAAACCTCAAGTTTAAATAACTTTGCCTTAACATTTTTCCCAGAGACCCAATGGACAATGCAATGACTAGCATACTAAAAAGCTGGCTGTGTCCTAATTGCAATAATCCAAATGACGACTGCAAAATCACGTCTCTGAGGTCTGGGGAGCTTTCATGAGAAGCTGCTTAACCGCATAAGAAAGCTTTTGAGTTCCACTGCACCCCGGATTCCGCCCCTTTCAGAGAACAACCGAGCACGCTCGCCCCCGTGCCAAAAATCTCTCAAACAAGTTCACCACAAACTCCAGCCACAAAATCCCCTGCCTATCTGCCTCTCTTTTCTCACACACAGCAAAAACAGCAAACCCACTATATCTCTGTTTCCCAAGAACCATTTTATATCTCTGCATACCATTAAATCTGTTTTCCAAGATGAACAAACAGAAAACCAGACTTGACTGTAAGGCTGTGACGTGGATCATGAACTTATCTGCAACACTGCTATCAGCTGTCCCTGCTTATTGTGATGGTGGCATTGAAATTCAGCGCTAAGATTCTCCATCAGGAAACCGTGGCATAGGTTAGTGGTTCTCAACTGGCAGGTCGTGACCTTAAAATGGCTTGCGGCGGACAGGAGGAAGGAAAAACAACGCTAAATGCAAATTACACATTGCAACTAATCATAACGGTGCATGGTTAGGATAGAAAAATATATAGGTTTATCAAAAAATAAGGAGAGAACACAATCTTACAAAATGTTACTATAATACAACAATATCTTTTGTTGGTGTGTCCATTTAAACTGTACAGAATCTGTCAGTTGGTAGAAGCTATACTTTAATTAGGTAGATGCCAAGTTAACTGTTATCGTCCTTAAGTGACCAAAACAGTGTAGATAAAAAAAAAAATAACAGACTACATTTAAATACATACAGCAGGTTCACCAGCAACAAAGACAAACAAAGGTTGCAAGCCACCCAATGTGTTTTGTACAATAAATTACTGGCTGCTGATACTATTAAACACAGCTGAAATTCAAGAAGCATTATAACAAAAACAGAAACACTCAAACTAGCTACTGCATAAAGCATTTGTAATGAGTCGTGGTAATAATATTACATTGAACATGTCAATGTTCAACGATTATTTTGTTTATGTTTGCATGATAAACAAGTACTGGTTTGAGTCAACACTTGACGTCCAATAGAAAATATGGGTCTTAAGCGAAACCAGCATAAGGCTGGCATAGTCTCTCCTGTACAGTCTGGATCCACCCTGAAAACAAACCATTACAAATACAGTGTGCTGGTTCTGTTTCTCTACATAGTGATGAAAACCCTCCCCAAAGCTCATCCCTAGCTCATCTCCCTGAAGGCAGCACATTGTTCGGCTGAGAGTTCCGGTTTGTCTCTCGCACACCCTCTGATGAAGACTGACAGGGCGACCTTTATTTTTGACCGGATTATGTTTCAGCGGAAAGACAAGTTTGCTTTTATGTAGAAAAATGCATCGTCAGCATGTTTCTCCTCGCTGGGAGCAACTCATATGATCTCTGGACCAACCACGTCTGCAGACACACATGCTTCCATTTTTTCCCCTCGTTCCAATTTACATTTCCTCATCTTCAGACGCCAAAAGCATAAGAAAGTTCCTGTCTGATCTTTCGTCGGTTGTATTGTATGAAAAGCTACACAAGTGCCCTTGACAGATGAAACAAAGCATGCAAAGATGGTGTGAATTTAATGCTGTAGACATTTTTCACAATGCCCTGCAATCTCTCTCACAAAATGTTCCATTTAAGTGAATGTTTCAAATGCCTCCTCGTTAATGCCATGCCGTTTCATGTCGTTTCATTTGCAACACGATTCCCCTGGAACGTGACTGTTTACTTCATCTTAATTTATAGGAAATCTTTCTCTAATTAATGAATGAGAAAATACCCTTGTAATTCAGTTTGCTAACACATGTACAGTGTCCTGGAGCAAGCATGATAATTACACAACTTTTAACAAGTTAGCCCTCTTATCCACAGAGGAGAGGCAGCAGAACAATACAAGCCAAGTGTGAAATTCTGACAGTGCTCTGAGGATAGTCATCAGCGCTCCCCAGCTGGGCTTTATGGTGATGATTGCTCTAAAACCTCCAGGAGCGCAGCCCAACTTTCCTACAGTCATGTTTCCCACAACTAAGACCTTCTTTCCCTCTAACTCTCTTGACACACTGCACAATGTTCAGATCACAGCAAGCCTCAACCAGTAAAAGACAACACACTGTCGGTACAGGCAGAAAACGCACTCCCTGTCTTTTTTAAAGACCCTTTTTTTCCTCCCCCACGTTTTTAAAGAACCTAACTACTGCAAGTGTATTTTAAGGTATCATTAGGTATTATGAGATTACTCACACACTGTACATATGTCGTTTGATATCAGTCAGATCGCTGTTGAGTTGTTTTGACATACACTTTAGGCTTTACTCGACATTAGTGACAAAGCAATTTGATTGGACTTGATGTCTTTGCGTTTCTGTCATTTTTAATCTAAACTATCACAGAATGCATCAAATGCTATTTTATGTTATTATAATCTGCTATCATGAAGTGTTTTTCTTTTTTTCAGGATGAAGGAAAGTAACTCTTAAAAACTCTTAATCTCCCCTCAAGTCTTATATAAAAACACACAAGATGTTATGGAAATGATTTTGCTCTTTATGGAATAATGTGCAATTTTAGTTATGGAAACTCGCACCACGTACAGTTGCGAAATGTTTAATATTTCTGCAATTATAACTAAACACAGTAATATATTATTTATGATGACATTAGAAAAATAATCTAGTACCAGTTAATCAATTAAGAATCCATTAGAATACAGTAAATCTGCACCTCTAACCACTAGGCTATAGGTGACCACAAAAAGTGCAGGACGTGATGGGAGGAGAGCACGATTATTTGTTCCATATACGCGCCTTCATTTTCATTCACCACGCCTGCGTATTTTTCCTCGTTTTATATGCAAAAAAATCAACGTGTTCAATGATGGTCGGAGCGTACTACCTACTTCGGAAAGCTGTCAGAAACACTGCAAATGCAGCAAGTACGGATGGATGTCGGCGCATGTGTCGAGTACTTCATTCAAGCTCACGCTCACGTTACCCAGTGTTAGTCTGGACAAAACATGTTACGCGTAATTCAGCAAATATTACAAAATACAACTATACTTGTATGTTTAAAAACTGTGGTCCTTTTATTAAACACACCCTCTGTTTTTATTTATATATTAATCCGCGTGATGGTTTCGCCGTAGTGTCTCGTGCTCGCCGTGCGACTCGCGTGCTCGCAGAAACATGTCAATCCAACTTACAAGTTCAAGTTCACCATTCAACAAGGTTGTTGACCTCCGTTTCAGGGAGTCGGCATATTAAATGCACGTGTTTCCCAGCAATATGATAACACTTTAACTGTGCCGCCCTCTCTGTTGTTAAATAAGCCACATGTAACGTGCTCTCCGTGTTGCTGTGTTGGATGGATAATGTAAATGAGACAAAAGATGCTGGACGACAGAAGTCGCCCGCAAAGTCCTATAAAATCACCATTCGGACCCAATTACTTATTTTGCATACAAATGAACCCTCTTGTACTAAATGTTAGTTCGCGAACCAACATTACAAAGAGACAGCGCGCTGGGTGAAAGCAATTACGCATGACTTAAACGTGTCTTTATCGGTCGAAGCTGAGATTAATGTGTTTTAAAAAATTAATCAAAACTCACCAATGAAGGTAAATCCGACGGAAAACAGCCAGATCCAAGTGAGTACAAACCCGGATCTCCAGCGGACAAAGGGACCCAGGTGTAACGGCATCGTGTCTTTATCACCTTTCTCGCTTAAGTTAAAGTCAATACGATCAGCTAAATACGCTGTGATGAGAATCTGCTTTCTGCGTTTAGTTCTTGTAATATAACGCCTCCTCCATCAACACATATCCTCTTCCTGTACCTTAGCCATGAGCGCGTCTTCGTTGCTCAGAAACAGCGGCGCATCACAGGTGTGGTAAATAAATACTCGTCTCTAATTTCTTCAGCTTACTAACCCCCATATAACACACACGCACTCCAGACGTGCGAGGAGAGGAAAACACGTCCCCTCGTCTTCGTCTTCTCACTCTCAGCTGCAACAGAACACTTGCTCCGGCAAATAGAAAGGCTGGAAATTGGCTTCAGCGCGCGAACATCTGCTGGTACAGCAATGCAGAAGTGAAGGAGACGCGATGTATAGAGCAGTGGTGAAGGAAAACCCGGAACGGATTTGGACTGCCCCTTGACTGGACTGGGTTAGAGGGCCCCTTGGAGACGACGCGCCCTAAGTGATGAAGTGAACGATAGCGCCTTTAGTTCATCAGACAAGTATCGCGTCACATTCTCGTCTATTTGTATTGATTTTGTTAAAGCGGTATGCCTACACAAACAATGAATAAACTAAAAAACAAACACTAATTGTAACACTTTAAAATAAGGTTCCGTGTGTTATTTGGTTAATATGAATTAATAATGAACTTACGCAGAATGCATTAATCTTACTTTTTCATTTCAATATTTACTTTTTTAAATTTTACATTTTTAATATCAAAAATGGTATAATTAGTGCACAATTAACATGAACAAACAATGAACAATGCACTTGCAATTACCTAACATTAAAAAGATTACAAAATATAATAAATAAAAATATACCATTCATTGTTAGATCATGTTAACTAATGCATTAACCAAACTAACATTAAAAACATTAAAAAAATTTTTTTTTAATATATCATTCACTGTTAGTTCATGATAACTAATGCATTAACTAGATTAAGCAAGATAATAAAATTAAGAAAGATAATAAGAATGGAACCTTATTGTGAAATGTTACCAGAAAAAAAATCTATATGTGAATCCACCCCATGTTTGTTAAAATGGAAAAGCACAATAGAATGCTAGCAAGTGGACATGCATTGATTACTTACTAATTAAATTTTGACAGTATTTTACTGACATTACACGTTTGGAAACTATCTGGCGAAACTAACACGGTTGTACGACTGAAATAATGGTTAAAAAATCACATTTTCACACTTTGAAAGCAAATAAATAAAATCTGTCATCATATAAAGACATTGTCAGATTAAGATCAAGTTTCCATATTTCTAGCCAATCAGTTCTGCGTTTGTATATGTTTACACATGGGGGTCAAATTAAAATGAGTTTAGATGTTTTGCATACTTTTCTAAAAACAGCAGATAAGACAGGCCTTGGTAAATTCAAGTAATATGGCATTCATCTAAATCATTTCATTGTACTTCATTATCAAGTTTGACGCTTAATGCTATTCAGCCTTTACCAGCAGTATGATTCTTAAGGGTTGATTTTTTTGAGTGGTTCAGTGTTGATAGTTTGATTTAAGTTAGTTTAAGTACAGTAGCTATGCACACCACAATCTAGACTGAAAATGGGTTATATTCAAATCTTTTCATAAAATATGCATTATTTTATGAACTGAAAATTTTGCCTTACAATTTGGTCAGTGGATTAGGATCCGATTCAATTGTGAAAATTTTACCGTTCCTAGCAAAAAGGAAATGGTTCTTGGATGTTAGCTCGGCAAACTTGCATCAATTTTTACACACATACTGGGGGTTTTAAGTTTGGTATGATTAAAAATTTAAAGACATTTCATCTATATAATGAATTGTACAGGCTGCTGATGTTATAATCATTGATCTATATGTAGGTGCTTTGCCAGCAGCTTTTTCCTCAAAACGTTTTGCATTTATTCAGTCAATGTTTTATCAAGGTAAAAGTTTATTCAACCCTGATACTTCCTACCTAGTACTTTTCTTGACATATCTCTGAATGGGCATCAATTATCTGTTCTCTAAAGCATTTACCTGTAAGGTACTAAGTAGTCGGTCTCTTAGTATTCACAGAATTTGTTTTTAATTTTCTCGGAACCTCTGCTTAAAATGTGCTTCATGGCAATAACTGGGACAAATTCAATAAACAACATTACATAATTACTTAAATGTAGTACTCTAGTTAATAGACACATTGCCCCAATTCAATTTAAAACAATTAAAATTCATGTGTAATACTGTCTTTCGTATTCTTTCATTCTTGCAGATATACAAAATTATCCAATTCATTCGGTCCACCGAATGGTGTACTTTGGTGTTTCCCTGACCTTTATGACTGCTAAATCATACAAAAATGTCATAATTCTGACAAAAGCTGAATTGAATTGATAATAAACTCATTATTAAACAATCTGATCATTTGACAATATAATTAAAATGATAAAGATATAATAAAGGTTGACGATGTGTTTGACATTTTCGGATGGTTTAGCGCCTTTATCTGAAATTGGGTTGAAAATGTTCAGGGTCTGTTTTGCACCGTAGGTGTGGAAAATGCCAGTTATTGAATAAATAAGGTTACTTCTATCAAGGGATGTCTCATATTCTTTTATATAAAACACCGCCCACTTCCTTGGGAATATAGCCTATGATGATATACAGCAAGGTGCTGAGTACAGTATTTAGCTCCAATGGTCTTAGAGAGTGATATATATTTGCCAGTGTTTAGCTATTTTCCTTCCAGTAGAATCCTTCCCTCAGCAGGGGAAGATTCTGCCTATATTTACATTCTGTAAATTGATGAGCTCACTGTTCACTAAACAAATACACAATTATTGATTTTAAACCTTTATGACTAAAACTTCCTCCGCCATTTTCTAAAGCACAAATCTCCAGGTGTCCTATAGCACAGCTGAAGTATGATGCAGTTCTACTGTTCCACTCATTACATTTTAAATATCGTCCTACAAATTGTGTTTGCTCAAAAAACACTCTGATTATATAAAAAGTATTACATCAGGAAAACAAACACAACTTTGGGAATAGGTAAAAGAATGCTCACAATAACACACTGTTTCTGATCACCTTTAAGCAAATTAAATACATCATATCATCTTCCACTACGCTCACATGCTCTCAGTTTGAACTTTTTTTTTATCAAATTAGATTTCAGCGCCCCGACGCAGCGACTGAGAGACTGTGTGATCATAATAGCTAGTCAGTGGATTGCACATTGTAGTGAAAGTCACTTAACCAGACTGCAGGAAAATGATGGGTTTGAATTTGCATACTTCCTTTTTACTCTCGTTACGTGCCATCTACGAATTAGCATGCGTAATGTGTAACTGCACATTAGCATAGCATGTGTAATGGCATATTAGTGTTAGATAAAACTCCAAAAAATAAAAACTCAGTAAAGATGCGAATGTGTGCCGTAAGTAATGAATAAATCAACAGAGATACGATTTTTATGCGGCCTGCCGTAGATTACTGCTGCCCGGACATTAGCATTATCTACACACAGCAACACATAACAATCCCACTCACCGCTAATATATATCTTTAAAATGCTTTATTTTATAAATATTTTACTCTTAATTACATATTCCCAATAGAGCTATAAAAGATTATAAATTGATATTTATGTTGTGTCATTTTACTGCCGTCACCGTAAAATAGTTTCAACACTTAGTTTCAGTTTATCAGTATATAATAAAAAGTACCCTTGGTTTGTGAATGCAAATGCTTTTAGCTACGACACCGTAGCTTAATTTATCATGCCATAGCATTCAAAAATATGTTCAACTGTAATTCCTACGCAACACAAGTATTTCTGAAATCTGCGACTCTAATCTAGCATTCTAAACGAACGATTAGTGTTAAGTTTTCTCATAGTGGAGCAACAGATACACATGCATCCTTTGCTGTCAACATGTTTAGCTATTGGATAATAATACATCCAATTTTACACAGACATTTGAAGGAAACGGTATCGCCCCCTTGTGCAAGAACACACCTCAAGCACTGTGTGTACAAGAGCACTGCACAATTGCAATGCAATAGCTGTACTTTCACGGCTGTTCGCATACTCGCATGGTGTATGGTTTTGGTTACTTTGACTGCTGAGGTTCGCTACCACTATAATAATACAAGAACTTTGAGAAGATAAAAAAGCTTGTTACATACTAGAGTATTTAGAGTGTTTATAGAATATGGCCTAAACATTCTGTGATGCTCCTCTGTTGTGCTGCCTGATCTTGGCTGACATATTCTGTTGCCAAACCTCTGAACTCTGGAGGACTCTGGAAGTCTGAAGACTGCTGATGAGACAATATTCCAATGTCCCATAATTCTCTGCTCCAGCAATTTCTCACTTTCACAGATATGGCCTTGGAATGTGATTTGACAAAAATGGAAGACCCTGGGAGCGGCAAACTACGGAAGATAGCGCTAGAACCAATGACTAAATTATCTCCCAAAACCACGCAGAGGAGATTTAAAGAGTTTATCTTCTGTGGGTGTTTCTGGGGTCCTCATCTCTCAGGTTCTGTGGTTCCCTAATTTAATCTGATCAACATGCAGAAGAATCGATACCAATATGCATCATTATTACATCACTTCAGGTGCCCACATTAGTCCTGATGACTCACAGCACATTGGGTTAGATTTTAAAAGCTTGTTATCCATTCGAGTGATCTTCAAAAAAGCACAACCATTTAGAAGCATCTCCCCACTGATTTAATTCAATGTATATAGTTTAATTAGATTTTATATCTGCAAGGCCTAAAAAATAAACAAGAATCAGCAATTTGAAGATCAGGCTCTGTGATAAAAGTCAAATCTATGATGCAATGCTTTATTCTTTGTAATTACTTTTTATGATTTAATATACAGATTTAAACCAGACAATTGTGCTTTATGCAGAACTAAAATTCATGATGTCAGGAAATGAAAATGGGCTCCTAAATCATTGAGCTATGAAACCTGTTTTGTTAACCTTCTCAAATTTGATCTCGTCTCTGTTTTATTTCCTACAGACCCTTGACCTCCAAGTGTTTGTAGCAGAGAGTTCTTAGCCTGCCTGTCGTTGTGAGGCCACTATGACATCATTTCCTGTTTCAGGGTTAACTGAATTGAGTGTCAAACACACAGATCTTGATTATACTTCCATCTACCTTTCTTTCTCTCTCCGTTTCCATTTTAATAGACTCCATTCACATTATCAGAGCCTGTCATTATAACAGGGCAAACAATCTATTCAGAGAATGCTCATCTAAATAGATTTCTTTAATCTTACACACCAGAGGGCCATATATTAGGCGATATGCTGATTTAATTCCCCTCCGGTCTGTGGCATTGTAAATAAATTTGCATGCAATAAGACCGACGGACCGGTGCTTCCGAATTCATCAAGTTCATGGCTGATGGTGAAGTTCAGCGAGAGGTTACCACGTCAGGGGGCTTCTGATGTTCTCCGCACTGTTTCCAGCAGATATCCAATTGTGATGTAATGACATTAGAAATGAGTGCTGCTGTACAAGAAGCGAGACAGGGCAAGCAGATTAATCAGGTTTTAAATTACAGGGCAGGATCCTGGAAGCATCTTGCCGTATTTCCTTCTGTCTTCTCTAGATTTCGGTGATTTTCTCTAGCTGCTGGAGACGACATCATCTCACTTCCTGTGAACAGTAGGGAGGGTATGATCAGAAGAAGTGCCTTTCTCTGAAACACATATGCTCATTTGTGACAGTAACTTCTGATAGATACAGGATAAAAATGTCAAGTGCTCAAGGCCTGTCGTCTACAAGCGCTTCATTGGGATGTTTCCCAGTCCAACACTTGACATCAAAAGGCACGGTAAACGTAACGCAACATGTCAACGCTTATGCAGGAACAGATTTTGGTGACAGTTCCTTGCCCAAATCAGTAAGTAAAGAAACACACGAGTGTGTAAGAGAGCGAGCGAGAGGAAAGGAAAGCAGGATAGTGACAGCCAATTGTCACTCCTGCATGTGAATGGAAGACTCTATTGTTACACCTGCTGTGCCTCAGTTTTTGCAGGAGGAAATGATCACGGTCTGACATTAGAATCAGAAGAAATTGAATGACTCTGGTTCTGATCTCAAAGATTCAAGTTTCTTAACATTTCAATCAACGATTTGAAACAGTTCTGATTTAGTTTCAAATAAAAATAGCATTTATAAAAATAAAAATTTTCCAGTTGTGTATCCCTAACACAACATCTCTGTTTTGTCCTTGTTCTTAATTCCCAACATTAATTACAGTAATATCTTAATTACAATAATATCAGACTCTTGTACAGCAGTAGTTTTAAACAAGTGGGCCGCAACTCAATATCTGCTTTGTTAAAGTTTTAAACAAGAGGGGAAAATAATGCTAAATGCAAAACATAAAATGCAGCTAACCATATAATTGTTTATAGTTAAAACATCACAATATGTTGTTGCCCTCAAAACCAGTGTTTCCATTTAAAATGCAATTTTGTCATAAATTCACCTGTCACGTGGTAAAACCTGCATCAGCTTGCATGATATTGCCTCATACACTTGTTTACTTTTCATGAACAAATGGTAAACAATCTGGTAAATTGTTAGATCACCACAGCCAAAATCAGTACAGAATGACTGATGTAAAGATATGATCATCTTTATGAGCTGATACTGAAGTTAAGCTGTTGGATCTACTGTCCATGTTCATCACACTGGACTCAATGAGCTGAGGCTGTGAAAACAGAGCCTGTTCATTCAGCATTTTACAATTCACCACATGTTTCTGGGTAGGTCGAAGTATTGGATTTATACCAGGACAAGATACCAGCAGAATCGTCAAGTTCTTAAAGGGACAGTTCACCCAATGAAAAAAATTCTGCCATGTTCCCACAGTCAAGTTGTCCCTTCTGTAAAACAAAAGCGACAATTTAACAAACAAAGAAAGCCAAGTAAGGTAAATAATAATTTTAGGTGAACTGTACCTTTAAGCCAGCCAAGCACTTTGAGGCTTGCACCACAAATATATATTTTTAGAGATTCCTCAAACAACTGAATATGCTTTAATAAGCAAAACTACAGTGAAAATGGCTGTGCTCGGGTTCGCCTGTGTTCCTGGAAATTTCCAGAAAAAAACACTTATCATTAGTTACTCTTTTTTTCTGTGTATTTTATATTTTCTCTCCGGTTGAAAAAATGCGTATTTCCTGCTTTTTACTTCCCATGACAGAGTTCCTTTGTTTTTCTAAACAATCCTATTGTGTAAGTGTGGGCTTGGACCTTGAGTGATGTTGAATGTTTTATGAGTCTGCAGTATTCACATCCACTCGCTGGGAAAGGAAGGGCTTTAGGAACTACAGTGATAAAGTGTGTTTAAGGAAAAAGAATAAAACAATGGAAACTTATAATAGACAGTTGCGCATTCAGTTACCAAAACTCTTCACACATTCAGGCCTGTGCTTGTTTTAGTAATGCTTTCAGCCTATGTAAAATAACTGGCGAGTGTGTTTAATTTTTTTTTTGGCACAAATGTCATGGGTATGTTTGCTTGTCCAAACAGTTTCCAGAGTTCACTGCTGCCTCTGTAAAATAGGGACTTGTGTTTGGTTCCCTGCACGCTGGCTTATTACCAAGAATGCCCCTTGGTCTAAAAGCATTGTGAGAAAAAATGAACCTGTTGTTCTGAATAAACAAATTCCCAGTATTGTTTCTGTCAAATTGATTCCATAGTGTCGGGCTTCTAAGGAATATCTCTTTTGACGACTCCAAGAAGAAAAGAGTGATGCTTCATCCTTTTTTAATGCTTTCTTGGGTACAAGTTTTCTTGCTCGAGTTGTGATCCTAACTCCAATAAGACAGATTTTAAAACTGGGGCAGAGTGCTGTGGAGCATTGACAAAAAGCTTGTCAAGGTAACCTCTAATTAAAGGCTCTCTGATTCTGTCAAATCCACTCAACGCCTGTCACATCAGCTCTTTATAACCAAAATAAAGATCTCATGATAGCACCGAAAATATTTCTCAAGCTGAAACAAAACTGCTGTAGCGTCAGGAGATCTCAAATATGTTTGATTTTGCAGGCCCGTGATCTCTTAACAAAAGGGAATAATTAACCAGGATGTTAGAATTACGTTTTTAGAGCAGCAAAGGAAAAACTCAATACTGAATATGCCAGACAGAGAGATCAGAGAGGCAACAGAAAGAAGGGGACCGTCTGAGCATTGCTGAATTGACTGGTTCTCTATAGTTCGGTTTGTGATTTTCTTCTGAGTCTTTCATGTTTTTTCTTCTTTTCTTGGACACTGTCCATTTATCTGACCACATTTGGAGAGACATGTCAGATGGATATCGACAGACAGCCCAATCTAGCGGCAAGTGCAGATATTGTACGCTGCACACATCCTGCTCACTCAATTCTGGGAAATTGGTCTCTTTTAAAAAAGCCTGTCATTATTTTGTCACGCCTTGTCCCAAGTGACATTTACAGCAAATAAGTCTACCAGCCAAACGACAAAAAAAAAGAACTGCTGTGAAGTCACGGCACTTCTGTGGTTCCTCTTTTGTTTCGAAAATGAAAATAATTGGCGGACATCACTAATCTCCACTGTCCACGTAAGAAACTGTGTTTTGCGAGGTCACTCCTGAAAGAAAGACAAATAACAGATGAGATCTCTTTTCTTGCTGCGTCTCAATTCACCTACTTATAGTATACCCCAAAAGTATGTACTGTTTTTGTTATGGTAAAGTATATAGAGACTATGCAAGTACTGGGACATACTAACGCATAGCGGAAGTGACTAGGGTTGTCTAGACAACACTGTGACAATTAAGAATTAAACAATTCACGCAGTTAAGCATTTCTTCATTTATTATTTCTTATGTAGTGCTTTCTACATAGTTTTATTTATTAATTCGGTAAAGCATTACTTTTTTGGTTCATTCATTCAGTGAAGCGTCACCCTTTTGCAATGAGTTGTGGGTAATATCAGCATGCGCATGGATGTGCACTACGAATTTTCACTGGAAATAGTAGACCATACAGTTCCTTTAAGGATACTCATTTTAACATACTACAATTTGGGACATACTAATTCTAATTTTGAAAACCAAATATTTTTAATCTCTAGCGTCATATTTTTTGCTTTTAGTCCCCTCAGGTATTTCTCCTGAGAAGAAAACGACCCAGAAATCTCACATATGTCTCCTCTAGAACCTTATTTATGTCATAAACTAAACTCAGATTTGCAAAGATAAAAATTAGGTGCTCAAGAACAAATTAATCAAAAAACTGATTACAACAGCTATACAATATCCACCTATCTAATCTAACTTTATGGCACCATACTTCTAAAGTATGTCACAATTGTCTAATTTGTGCCTAATTCTGTTTATCCAAAGCAAGTTTAGGAGAAACATCTGAGAAAAACTTAGAAGTCCATCAGATCTCCTGAGCTATGAAAGAACAGCCAAGTCTCAGTTGTCCAGATGCACATCAGCATATCGAGGCATTAGGACTTACAGCAACATCCAAATACCTCACATATCTTACATCCATCACATAAATCAAGTCTTTGTCGAACACATGCTAAAGCAGCCTTAAAAGTCACGAGAGATATGCAACCTTAGTAGACTGGAAGATAAAATAAAAAGCTTGCTTTGTTTGTTTTTTGGTTGAGCTCTCCAAAACCTCATGTGTGCAGTATAAGTTTCCATTGTTTTCACGGCAGCAAGCAGTCACAGGTGCTAAACGGCTAAGAGTAAACAATAATGACTCCAGTAATGTTTAAAAACACAAAGAAGCCCCAAGTGGTGCCGTGTCAGCAGTTACGATATTACATTCTAGCGATGCGATTTATTTCCTTTGGCTGTCTTTCACTTCTAAATGGATTACATTTCCTTAAGATTTGCGCTCATTTAGACGATGCAGTGAAAGCTGAGGTATCGCACAGTAATTATATTCAGGCCTTGACAACTGCCTCCCCAGTTTTTTTTAAACATTGTTCACTCTTGAGCGGTTCATGTGCCGCAATTGTTGAAAACAAGTCAGTAAAAATAGTTCAAGGAGCCATTGTGGCAGCACTCAGAGCTTCCTTTCATCTTTCATCTGCTGAAGCTCTCCATCAGTGAAACATCCGCCTGCTCAAAGTGTCTTCGCTCAGAAATGAGGAGCTGAAATATATAAACCGCCAGGCGGTAAAATTGCCCACAACCGTGTAATTAATATATAGCACTGATTTTAAACCTGGCTAAAAGTAGATCTCTTGTGAATCTCTGACTACATTTTATTTTAGTTAAGGGCCTTTGCGTTTTTATGATTGGGCAATGGCCAGGTAACAGGAAATGACACGGAGATGTAGTTAATATCTATCACCAGCGAGTGAATTAATAAATTGTTGCGTTCATAAACGGTATATATATTAATTTGGACTTTTTCTTGTTTATTTATGACAAACAGCACAGGTCATCACATCACTTGAAGAATATTCTAAATGAGTCTCTGACTCACAACAGATGCTTTCCTTGCGTCATCTACATCAACGACAGATCGCTCGTACAACTGGATTCAATTCAGGTCACAGTTCCTAATAAAGTTACCAACTGCTGTTGGTACTGTTGGTTAGTCACGGTTCGTTTACTTGCGTACATCTGGCAAACGTTTTGATTGCAATTGAATTCAAGGTACATCTTGATAGCTTGTGTGTTCCCTGGGATTCAAACTCATGACTTTGACCTCTACCGGTTAAGCTACAGGAACACCTGCTTCTAAATTAATGCTCTGTTCCTGTCACTGAAATTATCACGGGATCATCTTGTAAATAAAGCGACACTTTAAGATTCTTTAAACACCATGCACGAGCCCTGCGTAACAATTACGGCATGCAGACCTGCAGATCGGTGCGAAAATGTCAAACATCCATCACGTTCAGCAAAAGTCAGATACCACGTCCCAGGCTGAAGTTGATGAATGATGTATCTGGAAAAGATCTGCTCAGATTTGACTGAGACAAGACATCCCGAATAGATTCCGTGGAATCAAATATCAACAGGAAACAACAATACACTTACAAGCGAGAAGGTTGAGTGTGTCAGAGAAATTTTATACAGCTTCCTGACGGAGTTCATTTTTCTACCACCCGAGTCCTTTTATAGTATTTAGTGGAGATGCTGCAAAACAAATTAGGTTCGTGGCCTCTCACGACCTGCCACTGCATCGCTTTAAAGATTGATATGTATTGACGGAGTACGGATATCAAGACAACGGTCGTCTCAAGTTACTCACAGTTTGAGTGACTTTACTTGAACCCCAGCCCAGACAAAATCCATATGGAATATATTCAAACACGGTTTATGCTACCACTAACAAAATAGCACTCACGTTTGACAACAGCTAAAAAAATCAGCATTAAATAAAACATTTACAAAACAATATTAAATTGCTCTCACTTAAAAAAAATACCGACTGGTTTTCATGCACAATCTGTGTTTCTGTATACGTATAAGAAGCTAGCATGGAGGTATAGAGAGCACTTCAGTCAATCCTTACATAAACCAGCTGAATGCTGACTTTTATGAACCTTTTATGGAGTATTAAGTAAAAGTATGGCAGACAATGTTCGATTCGCAGCTGTGATTGTAGGAAGATATAAAAACAGTGCTTCTAAAGACGTAGTGTGCCAGGAAGGTAATAAAAACTTATTTCAAACGCGTGTAGCTGTCAGTGTATCAACACCTGAGACTGCGGCAAAGAACAGAGCTTTTTAAATGAGAACCTCAACTCTAAAGCACAGTCCTCTGTCTATTACAGATAATACGATCCACTTAGCTCTTAATTTGCAGTCCATCTGTGAAGCATATTTGGTAACTCATTAACCCAAGACCTTAAAAATCACATTGTTAGGTTCACATGATACCGATACACCTTTAAAATCAAACTGTGTCGTTTACCACACAGAAAATCTACCTGAATTAAACACAAATTGATAGCTAGCAAAGGACCTGAATGTTTCTAAATTACCATTTTCGAATGGTAACCAGTTAAACAGTGACACCAAATAAATTATGAAGTTACTGAACGAATACATTTCTGAACATTAAACAGTCGTTCGGCTTCAGTGATGTGTTTCACTGTCACTTCTCATTTTGATAAATTCCATTTTTATCTTTTTATGGAAAACCTCAATTGTTCTCTAAATGCTTGGTTTGATGGCAATGACAGCACTATTGGGTACAGCAATTCAAAGGGCACAAATACAAATTTAATTTTTATTTGCACTTTATATTCCTTTCTCGCAGAGTTCAACGGTCTGGGTGGTGGACAAACCCAAAACAGAGAAACTCTGACTAATTTCACCTCCTAAAAATAAAGAAAAAGCAATTCAAGTGACACAATAAAGTCTAAAGCAATGCTTTTTCTTTTAAAAGTAGAATTATTATTTTTTCTTTTGTTTTAAAAAGCTTATTTTTCATTAAAATCCTCTTAGGAGAAGGAAAACTTTGCTTAACTGAAGAATCACACATTTAAATAGCCACAAGCAAAGTGTTATAATGGGAATGTATTCCTGTGTAACACACACCACAATTAAAATCTCTCAATAATAGATGTGCCGCAAACCGCTCTCCTGTTTTTCACGCCTTTAAACTTATTTTCAAGCTTTTTCCTTGATATTCTGGGTAACTAAACACCATCCGGACCCACAGGGACCATAATTCCACTCTGCTTTCACACACAGCCAACTTACACAATAAAACCTACATTAAACAGACTTGCTTTCCAGCACTAAACCTGCTGGGAGGTGCATATGAACTGCTGGCCTCTGCATATGAACTGTTTATTCTAATACAGAGAGATAAGAGGTCAATCTGAATGTAGGTACAAATCCCTGTACGCTGCTTTAACTCTGTGTGTGTCTGCTTCAAAAGAACAAGCCTAATGAAATATGGAGCTAAAAACAGCTGGATCACCTCACATCACATTATATCATACACATTCAGGCTGTATGAATCTGTATAATAAACTTTATTAGTACAGGCTCATTAAAACAGTCTGTTTGGCAATTCTACTTTGCTAACAATGTATATTAAAGGTAAATAAACAGGTAAACAAATTTGAATTGAATTCTAATTAACGGAATTATAAAAAAACTAAATGCAGCTAAATCGAATGTTGCTATTTCTACTGTAATACACATAGCTTAAAATAATCTTTACATTAATCACTGCTGTCCAAGATAATAGCACTGTAAAAGTATCGTAAAAGCTGTAAGTCTTGGGCACTATATTCCATGTCATAGGTTTACACCTGAGGTACATCACAAAATGTACGTGATTTCTAGCTTGTTTACAAGGTGCTTAAATATTATTCACCTCCGAAAACAGCCGTAATCTTCTGCCATAAGATGCTCCATCTAGTTTCACCTCAGAGAGCCACTGAAGTGCTTTAAATCGCTGGAAATTTAGGCAAATGTATTTTTTATGAATTACAATGTTAGCAACGTCTTATAAATTACATAACTGCAAGGCACACTGTCTCTGTGATAAATATATACAAATATATATCTAGACGAGAAAAATAAACAGTGTT
Source organism: Botia almorhae (assembly GCA_036877575.1). NCBI lineage: Eukaryota > Metazoa > Chordata > Actinopteri > Cypriniformes > Botiidae > Botia > Botia almorhae. The sequence goes on along the minus strand of JAZGTJ010002758.1, from coordinate 4,693 downwards.
TAGCAAAAACAAACATTCCCACTAGCTACAGTGCTGTGCTGTATTTGGCGCGGGTGCGAGCTCGGGAACAGCTTGTGAACGATGTGCTCTGCTCTTCCCATCAGCGCCACAATCTGGCTGAGCGTGTCCCAGCGGAGGCCGTCCCCAGCACCACCTCGCGATCGCTTCACACCTATACGCTTACGTGGGCAAACTTACCTGCTGCGCTTGACCTTAAAAACACATACACACGCTTCTAAATCTGCACACAAAACATCTCCACAGACAAACATATTCTGATAAGGCAGTGTGACTTCATCCTAATAAATGGAAATACCCAGATTTTCAGAACTGGATGTCAATCATAAATTTCATCAGCGAGAGTTTATGGCTGCTTAGCTGGATTAAAGGAATGAAATCTGCACCAGATGACAACAAACTTATGCTGATTTGTGTCATTTGATTTACTATGTCAATTATACTATACAGATTATTAAGATTTTTTTTGGGGGAACAATCTGTTGAAGTCTGGCTTTGAAAAACAAAATTATTTGGCATTCCTTGCCAGATGTCAACTATGTGAAAGAGATTTAAAACAAAACAATATCTATGACCTCATCTATGCAATAAAGTGACATCATCTATGACAAAGCATTACTGTACTCAAGCAAATGTGTTTATTTAGCTCTTGGACAAACGTATGTGGTTACTGAAAAACACTGTTAAAACGTAGGCTGTATGTACAAAGAATGTACACTTAAATTTTGGCTTAAAAATGTAAAATTCCACCAGTGAAAGTGTTGCTGACGAACGTTTACATTTTCTTCACAAACCTTTTCTTGCCAAGACAACACAGTACGCGGGGTGCACTGAGAGTTGCCTAAGAGATCTTTGACCTGTTAGTCTACGATAAACTGAAACGCCTGGATGCATGTCAAGTCACTGACACGTTCAATTCTTGTTTGAAGGTTGTGTGTTTAGACTGTGTTAGAAGGCGACTAATAGGAACAGATCGTGGGGAGCAGATTTCCCCTCCTCCACGTTTGTTTGAGGCGAGAACAGCTGTTCAGGGCTCGAGAGGGACTGCGATTGCATTGCAATGAGCCGGGCCTGCAGTTTGTCAAGCAGTGCTGTCAGACAAAGACCACTGAGTCAGCTATCATAAAAGAGGGGCTATTTATGACCTTAAATGGCCCAACCACAACCTGAAAATAGCATCACATAAACCAGAAACTCATGTGATGCTTAGATTGTGGTATGTCACTGTGGTATTCTTGTTATGCGGTACCTGTAGAACTGAGTTTTAAAATCAATATGATTGCTCTGTAATCTAAAAAAGAATGTATTTAAAAAGGTAAGCCAGACAGAAATATTCCTGGGTCAAGCTACTTACATTTGATTATTTGCATGATTAACAGCATGAAAATTAACAGGTTGCCTTTAAAAATAGTAATAAAATTTCAATTTAGCCAATTCTCAGTGAGGGATTGAGCATTATCTCACCATCTTTTGAAATTTTAACACTGATTTTATTTAATAGGAAGGAATTCTTAAAGGTGATAAAACAACTAATACTGCAACATGTTACAAGATTACAAGTTACACTGATATCTGTGTTTATTTTGTGCAATTTATCTAGCAAACCTGATGTCACTTCCTGGAGAATGTTGTCACTGAAAACACTGGATAAACCTAAAGTTTATAAAGACCTTAAAATAAACATTTTATTACGAATAAAAATCAAAGAAGAACAACCTGGAATGTACTGTAAAGGATATGTAGCAAATGTACTGCATAAGAGGAACATTTCCAAAAAAAGAGCCTATTACTAGACTGAATAAATGATGCGTTTTCTCATTAAACAACCTCCACTCAGCCTAAAACATCAGACATTGTGTAACTTTGCATTGCAAAATGGAATAAGTGCATAATACAAGTGTGTCAGTGAATTAATTGCTGTAGATGGATTGAATCATAAGGGAATTATGCTGTCTCCGGCATGATCTTCCAGAAGTTTTTCCCCATCCCTCTCTTTGAGAAGCAGGAACAGCATAAGATGTGGTTGTCAAGGGAATTTGCAGGAATATGCAGGTAAGTGCTGACCTTAAATAGGAGAAGCCCCACTGAACTACACTTGAATGCAAGAGTGTGCACCACAGGCCTCATTAAGACTCTGCACTACAGAGAAACCAACAGCCCTGTACACTACAGAGAAAAGGCAGGGGAGTTTTTCCTTTCAAAGTGGAATTACAGCCTGGACTACAGCCATAATATGGTAACATATTACTGGAGTATTACAGTGAACCTGAAGCTAAGGCTAGCATGACTATAGAGCGATGTCCGTTGGACAGGTAAAGCTAATTAGTTCACCCAAAATTAAAATTCTGTCATTGTTTATGTTGTTTCAAACATGTTTAACTTTTATTTTGCTGTGGAACGTATGAAGAGACATTGATGCTGTTTATTTTCATACAATGAAAGTGAAGACCCCACTAACAGGGATGGTTCTCAGAACATTGGCTAATATATGGCTAATATTTTCAAAATTATTAAAAACATTCTTGCAATATTGTAAGTGGAACTTTTTTTAACAAAAAACTTATTCCAAAGTAGTTAGTGGAACGTTTCATAAACTTTTCTGAATTAAAAAATGTTTTTGAATAACCAAGTAACAACATTAATATTAAAAGTGGACGTTTTAAACATTCCTAGAACTGTCAAATTAAAGATTTTAATGTTTTTGTTCATTCATGGAAACATTAAATATTCTTACAACCTAAAATTGTTAGCAAAAAGTAACAGAAGTTCTTAATCATAAATATAAATGCTGACAATTTTAATATTTGAATAAATTAAAGTCAACACAACGTCAAAAAAACATACTTACTGCTTTGATACATATTTTAGTCTTAATTTGCAATAAATTAACGCCTATTATAACCACTTGCAATCACCTGTCATAATGTGTACTTTCCACAATCAAATCCCAGTGGATAAAACATACATGACTTTGACATGTGACAGAAGTAACAAGGATTGCAAACTCCATTTCATGTTAACTAGTGATTCTATGAGCGAAAAGCCAACTAACTGAGTAACGCTAATGCTCTTTCAGTCACTAAGTTCATCGTTACAATTTTTTAATAAAAATGAGCTAAATGTCAATGTGATTACTTTCATTCACAAGAGGAGCTGATGGATTTGGGAAACAGCAAAGCGAAATTGGTATCTAGGAGAAATTTACATTTTTCCAAACAGGTTATTGCTCGATCCCACGTCTGTTGATACGCAATTACTCACGTTTCAAACCAGATGTGCTCTAGAACAGAAATCAATAACAACCAATTAAAAGTATTCATTGAGGGAAAGGGTGAGGCATTTAAAAATATGTTTGAAAAAATGCCAATCAGGAATACCAAACTGCATCACAACCAATGTGCTGGCTATGCAGAAACACAAGGCCAAAAACACCCAACATTCCGAAAGTTATCATTTTCCTTCCACCAAACAGCCAACAATTCGGTTCTTTGTTGGTATGCCAGGCCTGTTATAAATGACATAATCTTTAGCAGTGAGTGTATCGGGTCATTTGCAGAAGCAGACATGAACTGATAGCAGCCCATGCGAGCAGCGTGCACCCAGATTACTCTAGCGCGCTGCAAACAAACACTCACTTCGCATGCTTTGATGTGTCACGGCGCATTCACGCACCGATCACAGCAGAGCCTGCGCACGAGCAAGCTGGGTGCTTGACACAGCAGAACCAATTTCTAAGAAGATTACTGATTTCTTGAATTGAAATAGGCCTAATTTCTCCAGTGAACACAACAGACAGAAGAAAATGCTTCTTGAGGCTGGAAACGCTGCAGTTATTCAAAATATTTGGTGAATTAGTGAAATGTCAGTCTTGTTACCAACAAAAACAGAAAGGTCACATTCAGGCTCTCAGTTTGTTTGTGAGAAAGAGAAAGTCTATTAGTTTGTGAGATGACAGAAGTGCCTCTACTTGATTTTTTACTTGAGGGAATAAACTGCAAAAACAGAGAACATCTTGTATCTAGTTCCTACAGGATGGGCTGGTTATGTCCCATTAAAGTAAAAATGTCTCAAACCGCGCATTAGAGAGTGAAATTCATAAATGTGTGCAGCTCAAACGTTCCCCACCATCTGTATCTGACAGCTGTGAAGTTTTGGGAATGAAGCTTTGCAGTCTTCTAAGCAGACTGAGAAGATCTGATAAGGTGAATGATTTATCCGCTTTAGTGAATATATCGTTTACATATATATGTAACACAGCCCAAATAAAAGTCTGGACATTTTGCATTTAATTCTATATCTAATGCAAAACGTGTGATGATAATCTGAGTGAAATTTATAATTAAAAATTATACCTGAGTTGCAGAATTTCTTGGTATGTCCTTCTCTCACCTCACCAACAGCACTCGAGTTGGCATGACTCCATTAATTCATGCAGAAGCTGATGATCCATGTTGTCCCAGCATGATCTGAGATTGGTCCAAAGATCATCTCATGGAGGACAAGGGCATTTGACCTTTTGTACAAATTAGTCAATGTGGTCAACTAAATTGCTCTGAAATCTGATTAGTGACCTACAGAAACAGTCCATATTTAATTAAAGAATCATTTTTGGATCCCAGTATTAGGGCCGTTTCAGATTTTCACTACTACCATGGCCAAAAGAATTCACGGTAAC
>JAZGTJ010002757.1:0-30363 GCA_036877575.1 Botia almorhae | reverse complement strand
GAGTGGTCCAAAGTTATGTTCTCTGATGAAAGTAAATTTTGCATTTCCTTTGGAAATCAGGGTTCCAGAGTCTGGAGGAAGAGAGGAGAGGCACAGAATCCACATGACCAGTTTGAGGTGCAGTGTAAAGTTTCCACAGACAGTGATGGTTTGGGGTGCCATGTCATCTGCTGTTGTTGGTCCACTGTGTTTTTTGAGATCCAAGGTCAACGCAGCTGTATACCAGGACGTTTTAGAGCACTTTATGCTTCCTGCTGCTGACCAACTTTATGGAGATGCAGATTTCATTTTCCAGCAGGACTTGGCACCTGCACACAGTGCCAAAGCTACCAGTACCTGGTTTAAGGACCATGGTATCCCTGTTTTTAATTGGCCAGCAAACTCGCCTGACCTTAACTCCATAGAAAATCTATGGGGTATTGTAAAGAGGAAGATGCGATATGCCAGACCCAACAATGCAGAAGAGCTGAAGGCCACTATCAGAGCAACCTGGGCTCTCATAACACCTGAGCAGTGCCACAGACTGATCGACTCCATGCCATGCCGCATTGCTGCAGTAATTCAGGCAAAAGGACCCCAACTAAGTATTGAGTGCTGTACATGCTCATACTTTTCATGCTCATACTTTTCAGTTGGCGAAGATTTCAAAAAATTCTTTGTATTGGTCTTAAGTAATAATCAAATTTTATCCCCACAGGATCCCTGTGCACATCAGTACCAATACCAATACCCCAGATCACGATTTCCCCACCATCCCGGGTGTCTTGGGGGGCAGAAGCAACCGACGATTTATCTGTCCCATCTTCTGTCTAGATACCTCCTGCCAGTTCTCTGATTCAGGATTCAGAGGGTCCTCTGAATTTCTGACAGAGGGTTTAAAATTCTGTTTGCCTCCTATCCTCCTTGCTTCAATGGCGTCTTGCAGACTATAGTATTAGGGGAGCAGCACCTAATGTTTGCCAAAGAGCTTGAGACTCTACTGTACTCTAAGGGGCTAAAGAATGCATTCCCCCTCACATGAAGGATCTGGGCTTTAACAGCCAATGTTTTTTAGTTCCCAAGAGGAACGGGGTGAAGGTTACCAATATGGAGTGCTTCATTTCGGCCCTAGCCCTAGACTCAACCTCAAGAACAGCATGCTTTCTCCAGTTCAGAGAACTATTTTTCTAGGGTTAATTTTGAACTCCACTATGGTGCGGGCACAGTTGTCTTCCACTTGTGTGGAGTCAATCCCTGCCACTGTGAGCAGTGACTAGCAACTAGGCCAGTCAGTGGGAAGGCCCCCATCTTTCCTGGCACATAAACCGCCTGGAAATTAGGGAAGTGTGCAACAACACCACAACAGACAAAGAAGTGATTTATGTATGAGACCACTGTGGTTTCATACATAAATTATTTTTTTGGACAGAAACCAGGCTGCTCTATGTCAGAGTGGTGTTCATCCCAGGGGCATGTGAATCTGAGAACAAATATCCTGTCAATGCAGGAGCTGAGGCCTGGGGAATCGAGGCTCCATCCATGAGTGGTTGAGTCCATTTGGCAAAGGTATGGCAAGCAGAAGGGAATCTGTTTGCCTCTGAGGAGGGGAAACACTGTTCCCTCTGGTTCAGCTTAACTCATGCAGCTTCACTGGAGCTAGATGCCATGGCACAGACATGGCTGAGGCTGCATCTGTACACTTTTCCCCTAATAGGCTTGCTCCCAGAAGTCCTAGACAAGGTTCACCAGGACTAAGTTCATCTACTTTTGGTAGCACTGTTCTGGCCAATCCCAATCTGGCTCTCAGACCTAAAATCTCTCCTGGATGGAGTCCCTTGGTAGCTCACAGTCCGGAGGGATCTTCTGTTTCAGGCTTGGGGGTTGATCTTTCACCTCTGGCTAGAAATTTGGAAACTGTAGATCTGGCCCCTGAGGGGAAGCTCTTCAGACACACCAGAGTCTGAACATATGTAAAATCAGGCCTATTTATAGGCAGATCAAGGTCATGTGATGTAGTATTGCATACCACAAAGCCTTTAAAGGGGCTTCACAAAATATGTCATATGGTTTAAAGTCAGAAGAAGGCCATGCGGGAATACCAAAGTGATGCAGCACCTATTCTCTATGCTCCCTACATATGTAACCTGAGATGTTCCCTTATGAGGGAACTTGATGCTGCATCATGGCTTGACACTATGGGGAATGTTAATGCCCACTACGCCACAGTGAGAAAAGGCCTGTCCCATATGCTGTGAAACATCGGCACAGAGAACATAAGGAGCAGAAATAAACTTCAACTCAAAAGCACCTAAACGCCTAGAGTTAGATTCAAGTCTAAACTATTAAACCTAATAAATGTGTGCGGAGAGGACCAGCCTACCACAGCAAACATCACTTAGAGATTCCCTCTAGACAGAGCCTTAGATGATTTTTATATTTATTAGATATAATATATTTGCAGCACAGGTGGCATATGTGTGAAGTCAATTTGTGGATTCGCCCTAGCACAGGACAAACATGAATTCTTCACTAATTTAGTAGTCCTGCATACATCAGCTATACAATATAATTTCTTTATTGCTTGCAGTACTTTATCTCTTTCAGGGGTAGTTCCATCCAGTCCCCCACCATCTGGTCTCACTGTTTGGACCTTGGGGAAATGAAAGACAGAAAGATTTAGTGTGAAGCCAGTAAATCTGTTCTTGTTCAAAGTGTCCCTGGTTCTAGTTTCCCTAATTAATGCCGCCTAATAATCCCTTAAGGGATTTGAGTAATAAATTCATAGGAATACATGTAGATTAAGAGGTGGGTCTTTAATCTAGAATTAAATTACATAATGTGTCTGCCTCCCAGACAACACTGGGAAGACTATTCCAAAATGTGGGCACTAAGTATGAAAAGTATCTACCACCAGCATTTGTTTTTTAAATTCTGGGTACTATCAGTTGGCCAGAATTTTTAGATCACAGTGAACGTGAAGGACTGTAATAGGAGATGATATTGAGGAGCTAAACCATTTAGGGCCTTGTAGGTAATCAGCCTTGATGTCTTAAGTCTTGATGTCATGAACACATGAATTAATTTTTCAGTGCCTGGCTTCGAGAGCATTTGTCATAGTTTTGATATATTTTTAAGATGGACAAATGCAGTTGCTATCAAAAATGACACCCAGATTCTTGGCTAATGAAGCAGGCTTAATAGACCATCTATCAAGAGTGAGGCAGTGTTCAAGTTTGTTCCATGTGGAGTATTTTTGTCTAATAAGTAAAACTTCTGTTTTATCTGAATTTAATTGTTAGAGTTGCAATAAAGGAATCAGATTGCAAGTGCACAAAAATAACAGTTTATTGAATATAATCCAAATGCAGTCAAACAACACGTGAAAACAGGTAAGTAACCAGTCTCTCCTGGTAGCACAGGGATGCGAATAAGCAGCAGAGAATCAACAAGTAAATCCAGACGATCGGAGAAACCGGAACACAGGATTCCCGTAGGCAAAACCAGAAGAACTGGAGAACAACAGCAAACAAGGAAGAACAGCCAAAATGATCTGACAACACAAGACAAGAAACAATAGAACATGGGTTCGAATGAGTCGGTGAACCCATAAACCGACATTAATAGTAGAAAGTTGCTAGTCATCCAAGTTTTAATATCGACTATTCATTCTGTTAGTTTGGTGAATATATGAATCTTGTTGGGCCTTGAATAAATGTACTAACTCCATGTTTCTTAATAATTGGTCCCAGAGGTAGCATGTACAGGGTGAAAAGTAGGGTCCCAAGCACTGAGCCCTGTGGTACTCCATACTGGACTTGTGATTGGTACGACACCTTTTCACTCACAGCAACAAACTGAAATCGGTCAGAAAAATATGATTTAAACCATGCTAGTGCAGTTACATTTATGCCAACATCATTTTCAAGCCTGTTTAGTAGAATGCTGTGGTCAATAGTTTCAAAGGCTGCGCCAAGCTGGAGTAAAACTAGAAGAGAGATGCAGCCATGATCGGCTGACAAAAGCAGTCTCTGTACTATGATATGGTCTAAATCCTGACTAAAAATCCTTGCAGATACCATTTGTTTCCGGGAAAGAACATACTTGTGAAGACACAGTATGTCAAAGACACCAAGACAGTTACAAATTGCAGCTTTAATGTGCCAGAGGAGAACTGGCCCTCTCGGTTAAGCCAAGGTTCTCCCTTGGTTCTCCCAAGGTTTTTTCTCCATCTATACATTATTGGAGTTTTGGTTGCTTGCTGGGAGACTGCTGACGTCTTACTTAGCCTAGGGTTTGTAAATTGTAACCTTCTAATATTTTTTGTATATATTTTATCTATGTATGTATTCTTTTTTTGCATATTGTGTGTAGTTCATGGTACTATTAAAAATCCCTTATACCCATGTTGTCTTTTATATGCCATCTCTATGTAAGCTAGAACGCATATCTTGCTGAATGATTTAGTGGTTTTATCAGTTCAGTCAACCCTTTATTGATAAACCTCCTATAAAGTAGGTATACCTAAGTATATCTAATTAGTCTTATACATCTCACACATATTATTTGCAATAATACTATTAACATGTCTAACATTTGTTCTGTTTTATTATAATTTGTTTTAATATGTAAAGCTGCTTTGAAGCAATGTAACATTGCAAAAAGTGCTGTTGGGCCGGTATGCATACTGCAGGGGCTCCAATGAGTTTGATATGCTGCTCTAAATGTGGGCCAGCACCACTCTCTCAAAGCACTTCATTATGATTGGAGTGAGTGCTACTGGTCTGTAGTCATTCAGGCAGGTTGGGGGGTTCTTCTTGGGAAGGGGGACGATAGTTATGGTCTTGAAGCAGGTGGGTACGGTGCTCTGACTGAGGGAAAGGTTAAAAATGGAAGTGAGGACTTCAGCTAGCTCTGTAGCACAAGCTCTGAGGGCCCTTCCAGTAATGTTGTCTGGTCCGGCTACCTTGCGGGGGTTGATCCCTGTAGTCTGTGATGTGCTGCAGCTCTTGCCACATCTGCCCAGCATCAGCAGTAGAGTAGAAACCTTCCAGCTTCTCTCTATACTGTTTCTTGGCCGTTGTAATGGCTTTTCTTAGTCCGTACTTTGCAGCTTTGTACTCTGCCTCATTGCCTGATTTAAATGCAAGAGATCAAGCATGCAGCATGTGCTGCACCTGACTGTTTATCTAGGGCTTCTGATTGGGGAACTTTCTGACTTGTATGGTGGGTACGATGTTTTCAACACAAGTGCTGATGTACCCAGTCATATACTCAGCATATTCCTGTACGCTGACAGAAGAGTCCTCTCGATTCGTTTGTTTGAGTCTTTGTCGCTAATCCAGATACAGGAACAAAGAAATGTGGTCTGAGAGCCCAAAGTGGGGGCGGGATGCAGCTTTGTTTGCACTGCGTATGTTGCTGTACCCATGATCCAGTGTGTTGTTTTTGTGAGTTGGAATGTTCACATGCTGGTAGTATTTGGGAAGCACAGTCCGTAGGTTGCACTGAATAAAGTCACCAGCAGCGATAATAACAGCGTCAGGGTGAGCCTCAGTTGCCGAGCGCAACTGTGTAGTTAGCTCGTGGGGGGATGTAAACAGCAGCTAAAAACACAGCAGTAAATTCCCTTGATAAATAATAGGGACAGCATTTTAACAGTAGAAGCTCCACATCTGTCGAACAGTGCTTATAAACAGTCTGTATGTCTCCACACCACGAGTTGTTGATAAACACACACACACCTCCACCTTTAGTCTTATCGGAGCCTGCAATCCGGTCCCCTCTGTGTATGGAATTAGTCTGTAGCTGAACTGAGGTACTTTGTCTGAAAGCCAGGTCTCTGTGAAAATCAGAGCGCAGCATTCTGTTATTTCCCGTTGACATGTAATCCTTGCTCTCAGCTTATCCAGTTTGTTTTCCAGAGACCGCATGTTAGAAAATATGTTAAGAAAATATGGCATTCACGAGCGCAGCGAGCAAACACTTGGGCGCCATGATGCATATAATCATGATTGCTTTTTGGCAGTGGAGGTGCTAGACGGCCGTCCACTTGGAAATGGTGGAATCCGTCATACAACCGAGAACATCAAGCTGTGCATAGGGGCTTTACATTCAGGGGAGATGCAGTCCTATGCCATTACATCTCCTTATCACGCAATTATACTTGGACTGCCCAGGCTTTGTCAACATGAACCTGTCATCTCCTGGAAGAAGGGTGATATTCTGCAGTGGGAAATCAACTGTCAAGAGAACTGTTTAAACATGGTCGTCTCATCTGTTCAGTAACTACAAGGAAATATCCAGCCATCCCTTCAGTTTATGCAGACTTAATGGAGGTTTTCAGCAAAAGGAAGGCCTCTCAGTTACCCCCTCATCATGTGGTTGACTGCACCATTTATCTCATCTCAGGTTCAGTTCTCCCTAAGGGACGAGTTTTTCCCCTATCACAACCAGAGTCAGAAGTCAGAATTCCCTAGCATCTGCAGGCTTATTTTTGTTAAGAAGAAGGATGGTGGTTTAAGACCCTGCATCGATTATCAGGCCTTGAATGTAACCATTAAGTTCCGGTACCCGTTACCTTTAGTCCCAGTAGCCCTTGAACAACTTCACCAGGCCAAGTTCTACACAAAGCTTGATCTGTGCAGCGCCTATACTCTAGTACGAATCAAAGAAGGAGATGAATGGAAGACTGCATTCTCAACCACTTCAGGTCACTACAGGTCACTAATATATCTATTAATGCCCTTCGGCCCTGCTAACAGTCCTTCTGTTTTTCAGAGACATGCTTGAGAAATGGGTCATCATCTACATCAATGTCATCCTCATCTACTCCCACTCACTCAACGAACACATCCAGCATTTCAGATCTGTTCTCAAACAACTACTCGAATATCAGTTATATGTCAAGAAGTAAGTGTCAAGTGCGAGTTTCACTGCACAAGCACATCCTTTCTAGGATACATAATTAGTTGAGATGGGATTACTATAGGTGAGAGGAAGGTAAATTTAGTTTCCTGTTGGCCTCAACCCAAGACTGGAAAGAGTAACAGAGATTTTTGGGGTTCGCCAATTTCTATAGACACTTTATCAGAGGCTTTTGCTCTGTTGCAGCTCCCCTGACCTCCCTCACTAAACAGGCATCTGGTAGACTAAAGTGGTCTCCTCAAGCAGAACTTGCCTTTCAGAATTTAAAGTAACATTTCACCTCAGATCCCATCCTGAGGCACCCCGATCCTGAGCAACCCTTTATCATGAGGTAGGCGCATCCAATACAAGGGGGTAGGCGCCATCTTCTCACAAAATACGCCTAGAATTCCTTAGTAAAGCCATCAACCAGCCTAATACCCTTCAAGTGTTTGTTAGGTTTCCAGCCTGCACTATTTTCATGATCCGGCGAACCCACTGCTCTGCCCTCGATAACAGACGAGAAGCGAGGAGGTATGGGGCAGAGCCCACTCACATTTCTTACACACCGTCAGACGACAAACCCTTCAGGCCAACGCACACCATCGTCCTGGTCCTGCCTATGCTCCTGGTCAGTGGGTCTGGTTATCGACACGAGACTTAAGGTTGTAAGGACCACCAGCCGGCCCAATGACAGAATCCAACGGCGTGGGTGAAGGGATCTCACGTACAGTCTTTCCTTAGCGCTTCTGTGGGATTAACCAGTTTGTCAGTAGTGTTTCCTAATTTATTAAAATTTTGTCTATTGTCTTTGCACTTTGTATATAATTTAATATGACTCCAATTTAGATTAATAATGGTTTCAATTTCATATTGACCATAATTAGGTTCCTGATTGGCTCATAATTTAACCCTTTGGCGCACGATCGCGTGCGATCACACCGGTGTGATTAGAACATTCAGTTGTCACGTGATCACCTGCTAAATTCAAGTCTGCATTCAAATCAGGAATTGGCGGTAAACGAGATAGCGAATCTCTCAGTGCTTATTATGTGTCACTGTTTTCAGCCACATGTTTATTTGTTTCTTACATTTAAATTATGTTGCACGATCATTGATAAATACAGATAAATAGAAACAAAAATACCAGGAATAAACATATATACATTCAATTTTTACTCACATTTATTTGTATAGCGCTTTTCATATACATCATCTTCTACGAAGCCCTTACTTTTATATATAGCCTATACTTTTTATGAAGCGGTGGCAAAAGCATCTTTTAAACAAAATGTTGTTATTTTATATTTCTTAAATTTCATTGCACAATGTCTCGAACAGAGATGACAAAAAGACCCAAGTGCGATTAACACAGTTTATTGATATAATGAATTATGAGGGAGATTGATGCTGGAAGAACTCGCCCGCCGGAACGCCACAGACCACCACCAAGGATCACCAGAACGCCGGATGGAAGACAGGAGAAGCTCAACCCAGCAGACTGTAACAGCGAAACCTCCACCCGAGGAAATGACCAGAGCGCATTTGTTGGAAAAAACCAGGAGCCGGGTCTGAGACACCGCAACTGGAGATAGGTAAGTGGCTGCACACCCAGGGTGGTTAGTGGGTCATGAGAAGGACAGAGATGGAGCTGGTTGGTAGGAGCTGGAGAGCCGGTGAGGAGAGCGAGGCAGTGTTGGCGAGCAGACAGGTCCGGAACGAGCGGAGACCACCAGACCGGAGGGAGATGGGAGAGCAGGCAGAACAAGCAGCGGCAGACTCCAGGAGGACAGCAGGCAGGGGAGATTGGGATCTGGGGAAACAGAGGCACAAGACAACAGGCAGCTGGAGCTTAAAACACGGGACAGGACAAACATACTAACTAAGCTAAGCGCCAGTTTTAAGCACGGTAAACAGTGGACTGATGAACGGGAAGCTGACGCCACTAGACTAGACTCGGCGGCGAGCGTCAATGATCCGCCGAACAGTGTAGATAGGCTCGCCATCCAAGAGCCGGGGGGGAGGTGGGGCAGAAGGAGGAGCAGAGGGTTGTGGATTGAGTGGAGACACCCGCACTGGCTTGATCCGGGAGACATGGAAAACCGGGTGGACCCGACCAAGGGAAGGGGGCAAGCCTAACCGCCACTGGACTCAGTACCTTGGAAATCAGGTATGGCCCGATGAACCTGGGAGCCAGCTTTCGGGAAGGCACCCGGAGAGGAAGGTCTTTGGTAGAGAGCCACACCCGCTGTCCACAAATGTACCGAGGTTGAGGAGTCCGATGACGGTCGGCGGTCGCCTTAGTGCTTTGGGACGTCCGGGCCAAGACTTACCGGGCCCTCCTCCATGTGCGGCAAAACATGGTGGATGAAGGCAGCGGCCGACGGCACAGCAACCTTGGGTTTCTGAGCGGGAAAAAGAGGAGGTTGAAAACCAAGAGAACATTCGAATGGGGACATACCTGTGGCAGACACTGGTAGAGAATTATGGGCATATTCAACCCACGACAGCTGTTGGCACCAGGAATTCGGACGTTGGGACGTCAGACAGCGGAGCGTTCTCTCGAGATCCTGGTTGGCCCGTTCACATTGCTTGTTGGTCTGGGGATGAAAACCGGACGACAGACTCGATGTGGCCCCGATCTGTCGACAGAATTCCTGCCAGAAACGAGAAATGAACTGCGGTCCCGTCGGACACAATGTCAACCGGAAGGCCATGCAGCCGGAAAACATGGTCGACCAATAACTGTGCAGTCTCCTCTGGAGTCCGACAGGTGGACCTTGTTGTCGGACTCTGATCTCTGGGACAGAACTGCTCCCACTCCAACTTAAGAAGCATCCACCTCCACAATGAACTGCCGTTCCGGATCTGGAAAACAAAGGATCAGGGCAGAGGTGAATCGGGATCTTAACTCACCAAAGGCCTCCTGAGCCCGTGAATTCCACTTAAATGGTACTTTGGAGGAGGTAAGAACAGTTAGTGAAGCAGCGACCGAGCCAAAATTCCTGATGAATCGCCTATAAAAATGAGCAAACCCCAGGAATCGCTGAAACGCTTTACGAGAATCTGGGACAGGCCAATCCACCATGGCCTGTATCTTGTCAGGGTCTGGGCAGATACCCTGTGCCGAGACAATATAACCCAAGAATGGAACTGATTCGGCATGGAAAACGCACTTCTCCACCTTGACATAGAGTTTGTTAGTTAATAGACGTTGGAGGACCCTTCGAACGTGCTGGACATAGACCTGGAGAGACAAAAGACAAAGAGAGAAGAACCTAAAGAGACTAACTAAGCTAAGCGCCAGTTTTAAGCACGGTAAACAGTGGACTGATGAACGGTAGGCTGGCGCGACTAGACTGAGACTAATGACTAGATAAAAAACACAGAAATACAAACTAAACTAAGCTAAGCTATAAGCTAAGCTAAGGAGCTAGTAGCAACTGCAAAAGACTTTGGTCAGGAAACGGCTACGAAGCACGACAATCTGACAAAGACAGCACACAGCGGGGAAAACTATAAAGGGGAGACAATCAATGTGAAACAGGTGAGTGTGATTACAATGACAAGACACAGCTGGGCGCGATAACAAGAGGGAGGGGTGACGCGGACACCAGAGCACATGGCGAGCTGTCAAAACACTGGTACTCCGACAAAAAACAATACAAACCCGATCGATCAGACCGGAGTCCTGACACACAATCACAGAAGTAATAGAAAAATATATATCGTTTATACATAACAGAAGCAAAACAAACCTTTCAAACATTACGTGAGGTTGTTTTATTCATGTCAATCGCACATCGTCCAAGATTACTGTATTACGTATAAGCATGCATGTTGTAAATCTAGCAAGGTCTGCCTCCAGGACAAATATAGCTGTGCCCATCGCCCGTGACTACTTACCAATCATCTAACGTGAACATTATAAAAGAATTACAAACACCTAGTAAGTTAACATGCAAATACTTGAAGTATGAAAATAAAAATACTCTCGTCATTCATTGCAGTTTTTTATTCGCTGACAATTGACGTAGAGCTGATGTCACGTTTACCTCAGATTCGCTTCGGCACTTACAATTTGACACACTACTTGATTTAATCAGTTTTACACAAAAAAATGTCTGTCAGTAGTTTTAAAAGAAGACAACTAACAAATGAGGATATTATAAACATATTTTTTAATCCTGATGAGGAGAATTTTGACAGCAAGGCTGACAGTAATGAGAATCTACCCCCAAACCTCGAAGCCCTTAGGAACACAGAAGAGAATTCTGTTGCCACACCAAACAATAAGGTAAACTCTTCTTCCTGGAAGGTAACCAACCTTTTTAACCCTCCTGGACCTGGGGTTGCTTTTGATGACCACCTTTGTGGGGTGCAAAACCCTCCAGAATCCCCCAGTAAGGTGAAATGTTTAAAAATGTTCCTCACAGAAGAGGTGATTGGAAAATTTGTTGTGGAAACCAACCGCTATGCCTCAGAACTGCAGGAAGGAGAAATGAAAGGGAAAATGGCCAAATGGGTTCCAACAAACATTGAGGAAATGTACACATTTCTGGTTTCAGAATGGGAAATTCTGGTTTCTGGCTTCCTAATGGGAGTCATAAAAAAGCCCTCACTCCGTAATTACTGGAGTACTGATCCAGTGCTCCTGACACCAGGCCCGGTTCTACGGGGGTGCTTGAGGGTGCTATGAAAAGAAGGAAAAAGTGGCGCGCCTAGCGTTTTCCACGCGTTTTAGGCGCGACATGTAAACCGCTCCTAGATGAGCATGCAGTAATAACCTTCACAGTGTATTCGTGATGTTAGATGGCATTTGTTGAAACTACAATTACGATACTAGTGTAGACGATTTATATTACTCAGTCCTATTTGGTGGTACCGTTTTCATACATTTCCATACATATTTTTTGTGAGCACCCTCACAATTTTCAGAAGCACCCTCAGTGATTTGGTTCTGGAACCGGGCCTGCCTGACACCATTTTTTGGGTCTTTGTTTTCTCAGGACCGCTTTCTTCTGCTCTCTCCGGTGCCATCACTTTACCAACAATGAGACGGCAATTAATAGCGACCCTCTGAAAAAAAATTGAAAAAAATGTACTGCTCTTACCACCTCCTTTTGTCGTACCTTTGTGCCATACCGCAATCTCTGTGTGGATGAGTCTGATGAAATGGAAGGGCAGGCTGGCATTTCGTCAGTACATACCTGCTAAAAGGCACAGATTTGGGGTCAAGTTTTTGTCTTATGTGATGTGCTCACTGGTTTTGTTCACAATTTACAGGATCCATGACTGACATCCAACACTATGAAGGGCTTGGGATTTTAGGGTCAGTTGTAATGACATTACTAACCCCTTACCTGAGAAAGGGTCATGTCATTTACATGGACAACTGGTACAGTAGTCCTACACTGTTCCAGCACCTCTTGACTTTTGGCACAGCAGCCTGTGGGACTGTGCGAGCAAACGGGAAGGGGATGCCATCATTAACCTGCAGAATTACCAAAGGGCAAACAGAGTTCAAAGAAAATGGAACACAGCTGCCAGTGAAATGGCATGACAAGAGAGATGTTTATGTCCTTACTACAAGCCACCCAAATGGTATGGCAGCCACAGGGATGGTTGATCACAGCACTGGACAAACAAAGATTCAGCCAATCTGTGTGCTCGAATACAATATGAAGATGGGAGCTGTTGACAAAGCTGACCTAATGAATTCCTTGAGTGTGCCAGAAAGACTACAAAGTGGTACAAGATTTTTTTTCACCTCCTTGACATTGTTGTTCTCAACAGCCACATAGTCTACCGGCAACTTACTGGTGAGAAATTTACATAAATCATCCAGGAATAACTACAAACAAGAAATAAAGAGATTCAGTTTTTTATAAATGAATGTTATTAACAGGAAGGGAAATCACTTCACTGCAATTTAGGATGAAACTGATGGACTGCTGGAGAAGTACTGCACACCCCGCTGTCAAGCCAAAGGGGGCCGTCCTGCATTGGACACACCTCTGCGCCGTACATCGAGGCATTTTCCCTCTGAAGTCCCTCAGACCACCTCCCAGGGCAGCAGGACCAGGCGGCACTGCAAGGTCTGCCTCTCCAGCACACGCAGGAGGAAGCAGAGATGCCTCACCAAATAAATGTGTGTGCCATGTAACACTCCCTTGTGTGCTGTCCCATGTTTTGAGGAGTATCACACAGTGAAGAATTATTGAACCTAAATGTTAAAACAGTGTTTACTTAGTGGTGTTAGTTGTTAGGTTTGCATTTGTTTTTATATAAAATGTTATTTTTTTTCATGTTACTTACTGTCATTATATTTGTAAATGTTTTGTATTATAGTTGCAGTTTGTTGAAGCATTGAGCATTCTGTGGTTTAATGGTGTACGTTTTGTGCTGTTTTATAAATACACTAATACTAAACTTGAACTAAACATGTCTTTTAATAATAAACCAGAAAAAAGCTATTATATGTAAAAAAGCCATATACGTAAACACATTTAAACAAGTAATAGTGAGGTGGCACCATACTGCCATACAGAGGGAAAACACTGGAAACCAACGCTGACAAAATCCTCATAATGCATTGAATGTCATATGCTTTGCAATTGCAATTATTATTGTATTGTGTATCATGTAACAGAAAGTTAAAGTGTACCTTTATCAGAAAGTAAACCCTAACTTTAGCTGAAGCAAGTTAAAGGAAAAGTTAAAGGCTTATGTAGGAATTGTGCTAAACAAAGCATTAACGAACTGTAAACAAAGCGTGATCAAAGATGAAAATCTTTATTTATAATCAAAACTTCAAACAAGCATGTGCGCACTACATTCCAGGCCGAGAAGAAAACAGCAAAATAAACTGTTCTTGCATAATAACGGTCGCTTTAAAAAACTCATGCTGGGGGGTCTTTCGCCTGAAAAAAACTTGCGTGAAATGGTTAATAAAAATTATTTAAGATGCTACATATAAGTTTCTGTGTCGTGTGATAGATAGTCTGAAGGTACTGAGGCGTTAGTCCTCCTTGTGTTGAGACATTCCCCATTTTAACTCATGTTAAGTCTTCTTCAGTCAAGCATAAATTGAGGCTACTCCATTCTAACTCATGCTGAGGCTTCTCCAGTCTAACTTAAGCTGAGGTTTCTCCAGTCAAGCATAAACTAAGGCATTCTCCCTTTGAACACAAGTCTTAAGTTTGACTACATCTGCAAAATAAAATATTTTTACTGACACATTGGAATGGTCAAATTAACAATTTATTTTGCCAGGCAGGTTACACCTAAATCAATCAATTATAATTATGGTTCAAACTACAATAATAACAATGGTCAACATAGGAAATGGAAAACATAGATAACAGAGTTCAAGTCATACCTTTCAATGACGACACACGACTATGTTCCCTATGCTCCCTCTTCACCGCTCCACCAGAGGGAACCTTTACCGGAGGTACAGTATCCAGAACGGATTACAGATCCCAGCATGCACCTATACCGGAACTGATTACTTCCTGATCATCATTACCGCTCATCTTATAAACCTGACTCAGGCCTTTACTTGTTGCGAAGTCTTGTTTGCCTTGTGCTGCATTTCTACCCATTGTTATTCTGATCGATTTCTGTGTATGACCTGGACCTGATTCTTTGCCGTCTGTCTGCCCTAGTTTCGGATTGTTTGTCGATTTATTTTATATCGGTATTACATCTGATAACACATCAAAAGTACCACATAAAATTTGTGGCCCTTACCCAGCCAACAGCAGTGTGTTGTGGGCCCCATATGGATTTGAAGCATGGGCCCCTAAATGGGTTTGTCTACGGGTTCCACGTGGGCCCCATCTAAAGTAGCCCATATGAATCTCACATAATCATAATCTTACTGGGGCCACTGTGGGGCCCAACTGGGCTACATGCATAAAACCCATATTGGTCCCACTTTATGAAGCCCATGTGGTATATACAAGGGCCCAGGATTTTAACATTGTGGCGCTATCCCAAAAAGATTTATTTTTAATTAATTCATAAAAGCAACATCAGGATTTCAGTTTAGTAAATGTCAGTGTTACATAAGAAAATTCTGTCATCTCATCTGCATTCACATATAAATGCTAATCAATTAAGATGAACAGAATCAAGCATGTTTGCGCTTCCATTTACCAATACTGAAAGCTGTAAACATTGTTCATTGATCAATGTTTATATGTGAATGAAAGCCTAAATTAGATCTGTTCATCAAATAAAACCATAATGACTTTTCAGAAGACTTAGATTAAACCACTCGATTCATTTGGATTTATTTTTAAACTCTCTTTACAAACATTCTAAAGCATCAGAATTTTGGGGGAATAAACGATAGACGGAGGGAAATAAATATTGCAGATTTCATTAAAAGGGTTTGAAAAGACATGAAGGTGAGACAGGATGACAGAATGTTCGTTTTTGGGTAAACTACCCCCATTTAGAAACATCAGTGCTTTTAAATGAACTACACTGTCAATGTAGAAGCATAACAACAACAACAGAACTTTGTTGAACATTATGGTATTAAAATATTTGGACTCATCACACAACTTATCACAGTCCTGGAGATGGTTTTCTCTGCTGCTCTGCTCTAATGGCCATCTTTCCACCCCGTCTCGTGCTCCAGTGAAGAGGGCCTTTTCTGCTTCTTTTTGGTTCACATCTTAGTTTACAGTGTTCTTTTTCAGTCCACCTGTAAAAGCAAATGTTTACACATTAACATCTGAAATGTCCAACTGTAAATTACGGTTATGAACACGGCACTTTGTTATTTCACAGAAAAAATAAAACAATAAAGAGCTTATGCACTTTCGCAAAAACTCCTGAAATATTAACTGAAGATCTATAAAAAGAATCCATTATCTTTATGCCTCTTAATGCACGATCTCAGAACGAATTGATATTCAGCCATAAATCACCTCGCCTCTAAAAGCAGCTTTTTACGCTTAGAAGTGTGATCGAACACCTCAGAATTACTCGAATTCTGCTAATTATTTTAAAATGGCGCGAATGTTATTCATCAGCAGCTGCCGTGTAAATAAAAATTTCCCTCAGGTAAAAAAAACGCAGCTACAGGGCCACAAAACACACCAGGAAGACATAAAATATTGATGTCAGGAAAAAAACACCCTACACATTACTATGAACACAAATTACCTCTATTTTAATCCTCACAGACATTTAAGATATTATAACAGTTTCGCGTTCCCAACCCCCCACCAAAAAGTTGTTAGCATCAGTTTAGCGATTACGTTTTTAAACAAAATTTAAACTGTCAAAACAATGTTCCCGATGCTTGAGACCACAGAAAATAATGACAGGTTTAGAAAACACGCATTTTACCTGCTTATTTTCGGCTTCTCATTCACGACCTTCAACAGCTGATGTCTCGCCAGTCACTGTGTTTGGAAGAAACTGTATCCTTACGCCAAGGCGGGATTACCTCTACTCCGAATATTTAAAATGTTCACAGTTATAATTTTTAATGTCCGCTTATTTTCAACAGAGATATGATATAATATTATGAGAAGAAATTCGTAAGGAAGCAGTAAAAGCAGCAGGACTACTTTGTCAAGCGGAAGGTATTTCCCACATGAGGCCCATTTAAAATTCCTTCCTTTCCTATTTTCGCTCATTCCCAGCTAAATACATTTTGATAAATGCATAGGCAAGTGAACACTATAATGCTGAACATCCAAACAAAGAAACAAAAAAGTCGCAATGGAAAATAATGCATTTTCATTTAAAAAGTAGTTATATTACAAATATTTGATATTATTTGTTTAAAAGTGACTATCAGCCAAATTTTATTATTTTAAAAAGATGTAATTAGATGTAATTTTGGCGTGAAATCATTTTGACCACTTAGATCATATAATTCATCATATCAATATTATCATACCTATATGGGACCCACCTAAATTGCCCATTTTCAGCCCATGCCGCCTGGATATAACCCATATGCAGGGGCGCCGCTAAGGGGGGGAAGTTAGGACAATTCTAAGGGCCCACGCCCATTAGGGGCCCCCATAGATCTGCTTTATTAGTAATAACACTACTGAGGGGCCCAACCTCATATTTTGTCATAGGGCCCAAAATTGCGAGTGGCGCCCCTGCCCATATGGGGCCCAAATATAAATGTTGGCTGGGTAATTGTTATATTTTTGGAGTATTCTGTGGTATTCCTTTAACCTTTTAAGTTTGAGGCCTCATTTATAAAGTGTGTACATGCACAAATTTGATCTTAGAATGTGTGTACACTAAAGTATAGTTAATAAATAATACAAGCCTGTATTTCACAATGTCTTTTAAGCAATGTCAATTTTAGCATTACATTACAGTTTTCACTATATAGGCATCAAAAAAATTGTCATGAATTACAGTAAATTTGATTATGGCTTAGCATTTTTTTAATTGTATATTAAATTCAGTTTAATTATATCACATAATTTCTCTCAAGGTCATTGTTTTTGAAATACCACACACACACACACACACAGACACATGGCAGACTTTTCAGAATTCTTTTTTTTTCTCACAAAAAAAGAATATCTCCCTTTACAGTGAGGTTTGAGTGTTTTAACTTATATTATTAGATATTTTGTATGCTCAACCACCAACATTGTACACTAGCTGAAGTGAAAACTCATAATCTGACCCCTTTAAACATGATTTTAATTAGCAATGAGCAAATATAAAAAAAATATCTTCACTGTGTTGATTAAGTTGTATTTTAGGACCTTTGAAACATGTTTAAAACAATTACTGCTGTTTAAAGACTTTTTACATTATTTTTCATAGGAATTCAGGAACTTTTACAATGTCAAGTCCAAATGTGTCAATGTTTAAGAGTTCCAAAAATGGGTATGGTCAGCTGCGATAAGGTTTGTAGACTAAGCTTGTTGGCTGTTATAACAAAATGTTAAATGTCGCTTTGGATAAAGGCAACTGCTTAATGAATAAATGTAAATGTAAGTAAATTTGGCTTTTTTACTAATAAAAAATTGCAATCAAACAGAGCACAAATTTACATTTTCGAATTTGGCATACATTGCATTATACTATACATTGTTTCTGAGTATGTGCAATCCCTGGGATCGAACCCATGACCTTGGCGTTGGTAATGGCAGGCGCTAACCATTAAGCTACAAAATTAGAAACCAGTGAAAACAATAGGTAACTAGGGCAACAGAAGTGCAGCTAGTAATTAACTAATTAAGTAATGATAAGGAATATCCATAAAATATTCATGGCTGGAACATCCTTTTAAGAATGCACTAGATGAACTTGCTTCAAAGTTATGAAAGAAGTTTATAAAAAACTCAGATTTCCACAGAATGTAGCATCTGTCACTGACAAGTATACACACCCCATGCATGTTTATGAGTAGGCTGTGCTGTTTTTGGTACTGTAATGAAAGTGAGCACTAACAATTTGATAGCCTATTAGATATCTGAAATGTCTCAAATAAAACCTACCGCGGATGAGTTAAAAAATGCCTCTGTCAATTACCTGAAGCAACAGACAACAATTGGTTTTCAGATCTGTTCATAACAAAAACAAAAAGGCAGGTTTCTAAACAATCAGCAGGTTGTAAAAATGATTAAAAGTCTTATAAAAGCCATATAAAATCATAATACACTCTAGATTTATTACAAAAACATAAAAATGTTTGTATAGATCTTTCTATTTGCTATAATATACTAATATAAACAATAATGTTTTAAAACATAGCAAAGCAAATTATAGAAAATTTCTATGAGGTGAACAAGACGTGCCAGTGATGACACAAACCAAGTTTTGTGTCAATACACTAAATTTTTGTGTCCAATTAGAATTACTTGACATGGTATTTTAGAACGGTTTTGTGTTCAATTAGAAGTCTGTTGATTAAGAGGTACCACTAGAGGGAGTTGTTGTAGGGGATTGTCACGCACACCTGTAAGCGAAGGATATGTTTTTCTTGTGCGGTTCTCAGTAAACAGATGAACGTATTAAGATACGTAAGCTCGCTTTTCTGATTTATGCTGGTGACACAGCAAATTGGCGACGAGGATGGCATTTAATCTTCCTCCTACATATTTGCAATGTCCAGTTTCCGTTCAGTACGTGGATACAACGTATGCATCTGCACTAACTACGCTCAAGGCACTTTGTCACGAAAGTTAATACTATTGCAAAACAACACAAATTTCGCCAAAGGGAGCAACGGCATGACGAAAACATTTTGCAATATGTGGCCGCGCTCCGCGATATGATATCTTTATGTGCATTTGGTGACAAAGAAGAGGAAATGCTGCGAGATCAAATCGTTGGAAAGTGCATAGCAGCCGAATACGGAAACCTTTTATTTGCTTGAAGCAGATTTAACTTTGGATAAAGCCATACAAATTGCAAATCAGCTTGAAAATGCAATGGCGAATACTAGTAAGTTCGCAAAAAAAAAAAAAAAAAGAAACTAATAATAATAATAATAAAAACAGAACAAATTACATGTTAATTGTATGTATGTATGGTAACTACAGACATACATAAAATATATACAATAAAATATCAGACGTTAACAATTTACAAACCCTAAGCTAATTAGACGACAGCAGTCTCCCAGCAAGCAAGCCAACAGAGCGACAGTGGCAAGGAACCAAAACTCCAAGGATGTATAGATGGAGAAAAAAACCTTGGGAGAAGCCAGGTCCGACCAGGAGGGCCAGTTCTCCTCTGGCACGTTAAGGCTGCAATTGTAACTGTCTTAGATATGAACAGAGTTGATTATAACGATTTATAGTTATTAATGTCTTTTTTGATTGATATTTGATATGTTGGGCACTGAGAAATTGTGCTAATTGCAGCCATAACATCACACTGCTGTGTCTAAGCAGGGAACAAAATAACACTTCATGTATATAACGGTAGGTTTACTAAAGAAGTCTATCAAATCCTAAAGATCTGTCTCAGGGTTATTTTATCCAGTCCCCCCACCATCTGGTCTCACATTTAAAACTATTCCACAGAATTCTGCAGATTTTTCAAAACATTCAGTGCAGAAATAGCAAAAACAAGTTAGCAAATTCCTTATCATTTGCTTGTGAAAAATGAATCATAAATGTGCTCATTTGACAAGACGAATGGATAAGATTTTAAACAGTTTTATCACAGCAATACTGCAAATGATGAATGTGATGTAAACAATGGAAAATCTATCAGTATTTTGTTTCTGGACTAATGGAAGTTATATTGTGAACACTTGTCAAGTAAAATTCACCAGAACAATTTTAAACTCATCAATGAAGCGCAGTTTCATAATAAAGGCATGACAGGCCATTGTAAATTTACATGTTGTAATTTGCACTCCTCACACAAATGATTGTTTTAGTGTTGCTAGAGCATTTATTTTATAGCATTTATTAACCCTTATACTTCACTTATTTGTATTAATGTTTATTCCTACATTTTAGGATAAACTGACCAAGACTATGAAGACCAAGACTTAAAATCTTTTCTAGGTTCTGGTTGGCTGTTTTTCTATTATTTGGTCCATAACAGGAATAAGAATATGTTGGCACAATTATATTTTTGTTAACAAACCTAATTTCAAACATTTAAGCAAATGGTTTAAGATTACAATACTAAAAAGATATTTTAATCATTAGCTTTTAAAATCGAAATGCCTATTTTACATGAATGCAATATAAATGTTCTAGTCTGATATCTATAATTTTAATCGCACCTGCGTCACGCATCTACACAAGCTGCGTCTCCTCTTTCGCTGGCTGAGCTTCAGTTAATTAGCACGTGAACGGGCAGGGCCACTGACTGCATCATATTACGTTTCCTGTCCAAAGCTAAAAATGCTGACAGATAAAACATTCCACAACAAGAGACAAGCACATTCAGAAAGAAAACAGTTTTATTTTTCTGTATATCTCAAAGATGGGAAAGAAAAATGTTACTGTGTAATAATAATGTGATCGCTAACATCAGTTTAGAAAATCAAAAACACTCATCAACTGTATTCATAAGCAGACAGAAGTGATGAAGAGTTGTGTGGACGTCTCAGTGCTCCATAGGTTCATCAGGTACAGCAGGAGCGGTTTCATCCAGGGCCTAATATCAACAAAATCAACATTAGCCTCAACACTCTCAGAAAAATCTACACAAGTCTTAATGAAACACCAGTGTACAACCATTATCAGTCAAAAGGTTTAAAAGGAAATAGGGCCGTTATAATGCAACAATTTTAAAACCAGTTGACTCAATGTCGAGACTTTAGCAAAAATAGGTTTATAGCAATAATGTTGCTTAGATTGTTAGTATATACTACTACTACTAAGTATCTAACACTTTCAAATATTTAAGTAAAAAATGTTAATTAAACTTCTTAAAATACTACAATTAACCCAGCAAATTATGGTTTAGTCTCCACCATGATTAAACATTTGATTAAAGGTTCGAAAGTTTTCCAGCCTGCAGCAGTAGAAAAGGCCTTTTTTACACAGAATGGGACACGATAAAGAGAAGCTATTCGTAGTCAACCACAACCGCAAAAAGATGATCACCTTCAGTTAATTCACGCCTGTAGAATAGGTGGCGCTGATTAACAATAAAAAAAATGCATTTCTCCTTAGACAGCAAAAGCAGTACAGAGGAGTTTATTGTTGTATTGCTAAAGAAAAGACATTATATCGGGTACACTTGTTCTTGAAAGGGAGAAACACAGGGAGTTCCACAAAGATCTTTTTATCGTTAACTGCTTGAAAGGAGTATTTAGCCAACCACCTTATTCTGGCTTAGTATGACATTTACATGCATTATGTTATTAAGGCTTTGAAAAGCATGAACAGTGCAGGAATTCTGTGTCACAAATGGACAAACTTTATTCATTACAGGCACTGTACATTTTGTCAGTGAAGGAAAAATTGGTGAAATAGTTGAATTGTAGTCTGAAAATGTCTTATATCCAAACTTTAGTCCCAAGATATTTTTGACATTCATATTTAATTCAAGGTTATTTCTACAGTGAGAAATCTTCTGTGAAATTTTGCTAATGCTACTGTAATACATGTCTCACCCTTCTTTGCGGTCTCTCCTCCAGACCTTCAAGGAAACGTGCAACATCATCGTCATCATAAATGGTGAACTCAATGTCCTTTCCCACGATCCCAACAGACACATTCTAGAGAAAACAAGCAGTTATTTGTGTGTAGTATTATTATTAGTATTGTGTGTAGTATTATTTGTGCAGTAAACAGGGTAAAAAGCAAAAACAGAAGGAGTATAAAACCTTTGTGGTCAGATCCTGTTCAGCAGGTAGAGTTTCCCGCAGTGCACGCAGACCATGCTGCACCAGGTCATTTAGATTACCTGAGAATAAAAGGAGAAGGTGACCAATACTATGGCATCATAAGGTTGCCAATACACAGCATTTCATTAATCCATTTGTAAGAGTGATTGTTCTGTCTCTCTGGAGAATGTATTCATACAGTCCAAGAATGAATCCATGTGCCTCTCCAGGTATGTACGGGCTGACTGTGAGCGAGCGCCGATGGACATAGCCTTACAGTCAAAGTAATTGGCTGAAGGGCAGGTCTGGAAGATGTGTGGTCCCATGTCCTGTAATTTACCGAAACTTTATCAATTGATCATATAATGTTGCATGTTTAACATAACCATTAATCTCTGTACTTACATCATAACCTGCAATTAGCAGCCCTACTCCATATGGCCGTCTGCCGTAGCGCTGAGTGGGAATCTGAGTTTCTACAATATTTAAGAAAAAGTCTGGCTTTTCTGATACAGGTAAACAGAAAAACAAACGCAGTAACATCAACACAGCAGCAAGTTGATTTTGTAATACAACTCGGTGTTGGAAAAAAAATGAATATTTACAAATAGGATTATATAGGATTGGAAAAATGCATAAATGCATACAGCAACAATGAGTGTGACTAGGTAACCACTTTCTGCATACTGCATACTTTTTCTGTAATATAAACATATTGTTTTGAATGGTTTAAGTTAGATGAAGATAATGAAAAATAATTTCCTCTGTCATATAGTTGTTAGCATAAACATCAGTAAATCTTCTATCTATAGGTGGCACTAGAGGGTTTGAAGTGCCCCATAATTGGTCAGATTAAAGCTCCTCCCGTGTCAACTTCTTACCAAACAGTTTAAGAGCTGCTCCTAATTTTACAGGACATAAGGATACTGCTTCCAATGAGAGAGACCAGTCTGGATACAGGAAGAGGTCTGTCAAACACAAACCTGGAGTCCAGACACTCCTGTCGCATGAAGTTGCTGTGGAAAGGAATATACAAAGACTTTTTTGAACAGGGTTTTCAGTTTTAACAGTTTTGCTGTAATGCAATTTTAAAACTTTAATAAAGAATAAGTGACGATAAACCAATGAAGATTAGTGTGTTAAAACAACAAATGCAGATAGAAAGAAAATGTACTAGATGATCTGGTCAGAGGTAATTGTTGCATAGACTGAATGTTTGGGTTTAAAAGACCTCAACATACAGGAGCTGAAAGGATTAATTTTGTGTTACCTGTATCTGAGTAAAATAACAGCAAATCATTCTGGGTGAATTATCCCTTTAAAGCTAATGTCATGTCTTTCATTGCTAAAATACTTTCTCCAGTGGCAGCTTAATATGCAAACACAGCCTTTTTGGCTCACCTGAAAACACTTGGCTCATAAATTCAATTAAATTAAATTTTATTTATATAAAGCTTTTTACAGATTTGCA
This sequence comes from Botia almorhae, assembly GCA_036877575.1. Lineage (NCBI taxonomy): Eukaryota > Metazoa > Chordata > Actinopteri > Cypriniformes > Botiidae > Botia > Botia almorhae. The sequence goes on along the minus strand of JAZGTJ010002757.1, from coordinate 6,703 downwards.
TTGCTTCAGTTTTTTTTGTACAACATGAAAACCAGAATACATGGTATTATTGCGGTATTATTTTAATAGTTTTTATTATTAAACATCTCATAATTTTGGGTTTGTAGTTTGAATAAACAAACAGCATATCTGAGGCAGGACAATCTGTTTGGTCGATGACTGACAGATTTGGGAGTGTTCAGGCTTACTAAAAATAATTAGGACTTTTGCAAATCTATGTTGTGACATTAAATGTGTATAAATTATTAAACACACAGTGATTTCGGGCAAAAAATAATTTTTTCAAGTTGTTTGGGTTTGCCTGGCATTACAGCTATTTGATATCTAAACCGATTTGACAGAATAATACAGAACTGTAACGAGATCAGCAGACCTAAAACTACTACACATCATGCAGTTAATAACAAAATCAACACCTTAGAACATCTGCCAGCCAATCACAATCAGCATCAGTGCTGTGGTTTAAAGGATATAATGGTTTGTGATGTGTGACTGGTTTACCAGAGGAGTCTGGCATCTGCGGTCAGTCCTGCAATGGAAATGCCAACATGACTGTCAACATGAAGAATCTTCTTCTGGTGTGCAGCCAGTTCAGACTGAGCCCTCTTTAAGAGAAGACATCAACATCACAGACAGTTTAGAATACACAAAAAAGGGAGGAAGAATAGCCACTGTAGCAGTGTCTTCTTGTAATGCCGGCATTTTTTTATGTGCAGTATTACGGTGCAGGTGCTGTGTAGTGCAGTGTGGAGTAAGGAGTGTGCAGGTTTTGTATAGTGTGGAGTGTGCCGTACTGCAGTGCAGGTGTTGTGTATTGTAGTTTGTAATGTGCGGCGCTGCAGTGCATGTGTTGTGGAGTATGCAGCATTGCAGTGTAGGTGTTTTGGAAGTGTGGAAGATGTAATGTGCAGAATTGTGATGGTGATGTTTAGTGTAGTGTAGTGTAGTGTGGAGCCTGCAGTATTGCAGTGCAGATGTTTTGTAGTGTAGTGTGGAGTATGAAGTGTGCAACATTGCAGTGCAATTGTTGTGTACTGTGGAGTATCAAGTGTGGAGTATTGCAACGTAGGTGTTGTGTAATGTAAATGTAGCTTTGTAGACTTGGCTTGTTGGTTCCTAAGACAAAATGCCCTCGCTTTTTATGTGTCGCTTTGGATAAAGGCGTCTTCTAAATGAATAAATGTAAATCATGGAGTGTGCAGTATTGTAGTGCAGGTGATGTGTAGTAAAGTACCTTAAGGGCCACAAGAACAGCATGAGTGCGTGATTTGAGCCCTACAGTAGCTGAGCCCTGTTTTACAGCCTCCATTGCATACTCAATTTGATGAATCCGACCCTGAACAAACAATAACACCACAGAACTCATAATGAGACTAAGAACTCAAACACACATTCAATTATTCACTGACATCCAATCAGCTATCTTTACCTGAGGACTCCACACGGTCACATCATTGTCATACTGGTTTCGAAACTGTCAAAAGAAACAATAATCAATGTAGCTTCGAGCACATATAACTTTGAATTAACCTTATTTACTCTCTTACACAAGAGCGACAATAAAATAATGATTGTGATCTAAATGTTCTCAATTAGAACTATTAAAGTATCTTCATAAAGAAAAATACATTTTACTTAAAGCCTATTTTAGGACAGTCTAAAGTACTTTATTACCTCAAGGGCAGTTTAAAAGGATATTTCACCCAAAAATTAATATTCTTCTATCATTTACTCATCGTCTTCTGAGGAACACAAAAGAAAATCCTCAAAAAAACTTTTTAAATCCCCTTGCAGGAATTTTTAAAGTTCGCAGCCTGGAATTGACAAAACAAACCACATACAACCCAAAATGGCTGACTTCCTGTTGGGCATGTAATTTTGAAAGTTGCTTGGCTTGATGAGATCAATAATGTACCATGTCTGGTAATTGTAGACAAAACTAACCTCATCACTTTAGTGGCTGACCACTGTGTCCAAAAATTCATGCCATTTTAAAAATGTTCAGCACCTCAAATACACCTGAATGTGGTTTTAAAGTTTAACATGTTGCCATGGCAACAATATATATCATCACAAATCCTTTTATAGCATTACATCAGCCATGTCTCTACATTATTCTGACCATATCTAAAGTGACCTGGGTACATTTGAGAGGGCTCTTCTATAAATGTATTAAGTGCATTGTATTTTAATATTTATGCACCGACTTTCTGTGCACCGCACCAGGGGGCGCTACCGAGCCCCTCTGCCTTGCACTTTCAGCGCTTGAGCCCTAACAGTAATAATCGTAAGGAAAAAATAGCACTTTCAGTGCATGAGCACTAAACATTTTGAAGTACACTGGTAACCAAACAACAGTGGCACCGACTGACTTTCACTGTATCGACACAAAAAATTACTCTCTAAATATCTTCTTTTGTGTTCCACAGAAGATAAAGTCATATAGGTTTGGAAAGACATGCGGGTGAGTAAATGACGGAAAATATTAATTCTGGAGTAACAATCCCTTTACGTGCTAACTAAATAAATCATAAACTCATTACTTTCTATTAACGTAATAACACCCCACAATGTTCAGTATAGTATACACTGCCATGATGAAAGCCTGTAACTGTACATTACAATTTCACTGATGTAGTTTTGTTTGTCATAATTTCTTGATCGTACGGTTATCTCTGCGAAGGAACTGAAAGTAAATGTTAAATTTTAATTTTGGCCTGATGAATGTTCATGTGAGGAATCAAACGAAAACGAAACTTACGGCCTTACTCGTTCAATTAACAGGATACAGAATTTACGAATGTGATCAAAATCACAGTTTTATTACACAAATACATGAATTGGTGGCGAGTGTAAAAAGTCGTGACTGATGGATACTGTGCGTTTTAGGTGTTTATTGTCGACTTTCTCTGCCAGCACGCGAGCGCCATTAATGCTTACTCACGGTCATCATCAGCTCACATACACTCACTATCAGACAGAAACATAAGCCCCCTAAACCTCTAATTATTCCACATAAGCACAATTAAAAACAAATTTTGATCGTATAAACTGGTAAAATATGATAAGTTCTCACCATATTTTCTGCAAATCAACCCACGACCTGCTGAGCGCGAGATGTATCAGTTCCTCGGTTTTAAAAGACAGAAGTAATCGAGCTCAGAGTTGGTGTGTCAACAGCGCCAATTAATGGTAAACAACTGTTACTGCTGAAAAGACAATATCGGTTAAAGACAATATTCTCAATAGGCGTTATGTTATTAATATTCTTGTTATGTTGGCTTGAAAATGTCATTCCTATTTCCTTATTTCCTTTTTTCTATTTTCCATTATTTTCATATTTTCCAATGATAGGTCTGAATTGTCTTTACAAGATTTAAGTTCATGGTCTTCATTTCAAGGTTTTTAATAGTGTCACAAGACAATGTTGTGCTGTTTTAATCTATCTCTGCTGTTATAATAATGCTGAATTAACTTGTGCTGGTCACATGAAGTCACAATTAACTTTGAGAATACAACTATTATTCAATAAACGCTGCTTTTATTTTATTTTAATTTTATTCATTTGCATTTTGTTTTATCACTTTGTCTCTTGCCTGCTATTCTTCCTTCCACCTCTGTATCTGCCTCATGGTTGAGTAAAAGTGTTAACTCACAACATTTTTAACAGTCATTTTCACGATGAAGAGAGACCCAGTGAGACCTAGTATGAGAACTACTAAATGGGATCTAAACCCTGGGCATTTTTAGTCATAATTGTATCCAACAACTGGGATAGTTAAATAAAGTTTACCTAAAAGATGAGACATTTAGCAGTACATTTTCAGTCATTGTATATAAAGATTATGTAACAAAGCATCAAATATAATTACCATCCTTTCTATGTTATTGCTGTTTCCCAAACATTGCGATGCTCTGGAATTAAAGATTAAAGACTATGTATAAAAGGTGTTGTTATTTATACATATTGAAACCAAAGTGTATGAAGATGCGCTTTTATAACAGCTGAGAATGTACGCATTAACACATGTAAAATGTACAAATATAAAACTGCAAAGGAAAATCAATCAATTAAAGTCCCAAATATTATGGAGGGCAATGTATGTGATTACTTTTTACTTTTACTTTAGGTTAAGATATATGTGTAAAATCACATCTCGATATGACCTGTCTTTACATTATCCAATTTATTCACTGCTTAAGGCCCTTTATATTTTAAGTTTATAATTAATTAATTTTCAAAAAAGGTTGTGAATGTATTAAATTTCCCTTGATCTTTTGACATTAAATGTCTTGTTATCATTAATACACCCAATACAAGTTTCATAGCTTAAAATGTCTTATCAATTCTTTTTTAATAATGGAGCATTTATGTTATTGTTCTCCAGACAAAACCGAATGCAAATTGGCTAGATATGAGACATCACAAAGTAGATTAATTTTCGTATGATTTGCCCCAGAGCAAGATGGCTCCGCCTACAGTTGTTTAGTCACAGAGAAGTAGAAACAGTCCTCTCCTGACAGATGAACATCACAGCATCATCTTCTATGCTGTGCTGATTCTGTGGAAATCAAACGACTTTGCAAATTCATTGGCCAAGACCTTAGCCAATCATACACGTTGACGATTACGAAGATTCTTAAAGGTGAACACTCAGATCTGACTTTTTTAATCAGTGGAAAAAGAGAGTAAATTACACCAGTTCACTTGTTTTTAATCATTTTAAAACATGTCATGATCGCTTTAAAAAAAAAATTCAGTTGCGATAGCACTGTATTGCTTGCACTTATTACTATTTTGTTTTTTATGCGTTGGATTATTATTATTATTATTAGGGGTCAAGCCCCTGTTGTATTGATTAGTTTCCTTCTTCCTCTGCTCTTAAAGCTATTGCAGCCCATGGAACCGTATGGTAAAGGGTTTCGAAATATCTGAAATATTACTTACGAAATTTGATGTCTTCACCTCAAACCCTCTAACGCCACCTACTATCCCAAATTTCACTCATGTTTATGCTCTTAACTTTTTACTTAAAGACCTGGAAAGATAGTAAGACCTAGAAAATTATTTTCCCTCTGATTCCTTGGCTCGTGCCAATTCCAATGCAATGTATGATGTCATTCTGTGTCATAAAATTTTCAGCCATTTAGAAATTTCTGAAAAACCTACTTTTGTCTGATTTGCAAAAAAACAATGATAATGAAGTTATTAAAAGTTTTTCTATACACCCCATTGTTCTTGTACACCACTTCAACAAATTTCAAAGCAAGCACACCAAAATTAAAATGAGGCTGTATCTCATATCAAAACTTGGTACGTTATTACACGTATGACCTAAAGAAGCATGCACAGTTTTAGAGCACCACCACCTACCGGTCCAGACATATGAAAAATTGCTATTTTTGCTTATAATTATCAAAACATACAACCCAGAATACAGAATAAATGGTATTGCACAGTTTATTGTTTATTATGAAATCTTTATTAGTAAAACTAATTAGGGATACTAAGATTGGGACAGTTGTAGCCTGCTGGTTAGTGAGTTGAGCTTGTAATCAGAAGGTTGCTGGTTTGATTCCAGGGCTAGTGTGGTGCTCTTGAGCAAAGCACCCCTAACCCCTGATTGCTCCTCAGTGCTGCTGGGTGTGTGTATGTTCATGACTTCCAGTGTGTATTACTCCTCACCAGTGATGAGTTAAATGCAGAGGTTCCATTTTGGGTATGAGTTAGCATATCAGACAAATCTGTCACTTTTTCACTTTCCATTGTAATTGGTTTATGAACATAGAGTTGACTAAACTGATGATAACAACACATTTGGATTTTTAAAAAAATGGATGTGCATCAATGGATACAATCTAACTGCTGGCAGACAGGCTTCCTCTCTCTGCCGCATTTAAGGAGTTGGTTTCCCGTGCTGTTGAGAGCAGAGCCTTGAGTGGCTGGATGAACGACAGTATATTAAAAGACCTAAATTCAATGATAGGTGTTTATCATCCAATCCATTAGAATCCATATTCAGCTCTTTTTACCCCAGCACGAAAAATTGTTCTTCCATCATGGGGTTGCAGAAGCACTGATATGGGTCAATGCCTAGGATAGAAGAGACGCTGTCTCTTTCACTTTACGGCGTCGTCATGGAGAAAGCATGCTTTGCCCTCCAAGCCATGTAGAGCTATATCAAATCTGGTGGAAAAGGCATATGCGTCCCTCCATGCCACTAAGCAGATGGCTTGTTTCATCAGCAATTCTATGGCTACTTCAAATCAAAATCAAATCACTTTTATTGTCACATCACCACAGCACTTGTGCCTAGGTGAGTGAAATTCTTAAGAGCGTGCTCCAGACAGTGCAGATACAATTAACATTTAGACAGGTAGACAGGTTAGACAGGTTTGTACAGAGACAATGTGCAATATAAACATACATACATACATACTCAGACATGTTTACAAGTTAAAGAGATGTGCAAAAGAGGTATTATACATGAAATTGTGCAAAGGGAGATTGGGGAGAGCAGCACATAGTGCAAAGGAATGTAGTGCAAGATAAACATATGTATTTGCATTTATGTATGTAATGTGTGCATAAGTCCAGTAATAGGTAATAAAGTGCAGTGCTGTTAGGTGTAATGACTCTGATTGTTCATTAGCCTGATAGCCGTAGGGAAAAAGCTATCCCTCAGTCGGTTTGTGCGGGATC
>JAZGTJ010002756.1:0-39982 GCA_036877575.1 Botia almorhae | reverse complement strand
TTATGCTTTATGGTTTCACAAAATGGAAGACATGACAAGGTATAAGTGGGAGGCCATACTGTAAAGATTTTTTTTTCCCTTCCTTTATTGCCAAAGAACCTGGCACACCAAAAAAATGATTCAAGATATAAAGCAATTTCTCCAGTAAAGCACGGATAAAGCAGCCCTCATTTTAAATAAGATGTGTGTGTGTGCGTTTAGGATGAAACCTCACAGATGTGCGTGTGTGTGTGCGCACGAGCCTTTAAAAAAAGCCACTTTCAGTTCAAATATTACCATGAATACCTCAGAGAACGAGAGAGGGAGAGATTACAAAATAACACTTTTTCAAACAGTTGCTCTTCCCTCATGCTGACGCTTTCAGAGGCTCGGCAAAATAATGACAGTGTTGATGACTGCTTTAAACAATTTTGCAGGCAGCAGGTGTGCATGTTTATTATCTTAATCTCCCAAAGCAGATTCCAGGAAAGATTTTTGAAAATAACAAACAGTCTAGAGCTTAGCACAGAGATCTCAACACAGAGATTGATGATACTGGGGCTTGATGAATGTAGGTTCGATAGACACGTACACACATTAACCGAGGACCCCCCCTGTGTCTACATCTGAGAGTGTATATGCAGTAGGATGCATATAAACTAGCTGAAAATGACTGCGAGGCTTTGGGTCGGAATTAAAAAGGGAAATATAGATCTCCAAAAGCAATATTGAGAACCACTGGGTTTAGACGAGAAGATACTTTGGAAGCACATATGACATTATGTATAAACCAACTGATTTTACATAATATTAAAAAGATTTGGGAAGGTAACCATTAGCTTTGATATTTGATAGTTGATGTTTTTTCTCTCCTGCCATAAAATGTCACGTTATATTTGCATCATGCATACCCCACACGCTCCTTCCACACAACCACCACATAGAGATTTAAAGATTAGAGATTTTTTTTCTGCATTGTGTGCTTGCAATGTGAGCGCTTGTATTTGTCTCCTTTCTTGCGAACATTTATTACTGAAAGACATCTGAGACGGGTCTATAATAGCAAAATTAAATACTTCACACAGCACTTAAAAGAAATCTGATTTTTTCCACTACAGGCAGAAAATAATGAGGTAAAAATTAGGAAATTTTAGTGGATAACTTTATATATATATATATATATATATATATATGCCATATAAATCTTTAATGTCAATTAATATATACATCAAAACAGTTATTGGTGGACTTTTTATACCATTTTAAAATAAATATTGATCTACTCTGAGGATCTCACTAAAGTCATGCATGATAAATGTTTCTCATGGCATCTGAAAACCTCGGGCAGGCTTTGTAAGTGAGAACTACTTTGTCTGTCTTCCCACTTTCTCAGCACATATGAAAGTGTCCAGTCTAAAATCGCTCCTTTCCTTCTGCTAATTTCTTCACCTCATTAGTCAGCAGTGGCTATCTAACGCTAATCCTCGTCAACGAGTAGCTTAGAACTTCTAACAAAACACGCCTCACAAACACTACAGGAGAGAGAGCAAGAAGCAAGGTGGGCGTTGACTTCTAGTGCTTTACCTCAAGCTGTTTGAGCTTTAAATGGTTAGAAATTATGTGTGATTATTGACACAAAGAATTATGGGTAAGCAAATTGACAGCGAGTTGTTATTGTTGGATTTTGGGGGCGAAAATGGCTTGTGAAGGACCAGTCGCAGTCTTTGCATATGCGCCACAATATTACATGCACTGTTGGTGGAACCAACACAACATTTTCTACAACCTCGGTTTTATCCCAGTTTTACCTCAAGACACATTACATACAACGGCACACACAAATATAAAAGTGTACATACCCGTCAAAACAGAGACCTTTATTTCCACCATGTTGAACCAAACTTTACTTATTGTATGTGTTTTTACCAAAATTGCATCAGAGCAAACACATCAATAAGGACATGTTAAAGAAATTCAAATTATGGAAGTGTAAAGATATTTTATGACTTTCAGCATCAAAATTAAAATGTATTTCCAAGTTATTACAAGCTTCTTCAGTTGAAGGATGCCCTGCCGTCTTAAGGTACGTGCCTTATTTTGAAACATTGACGAAATCAAACTCATAGCAGGTAAAAAATTCCAACAGGTAGAAGAAATGGGAAAGTATTTTTAAATTTCCTACCTCTCTCTCACCAGGATAAAATAAACTTTTCAATCTATCTTTCAACTTATTGCCTCCATAGCCACAATCATCACAGGAGGCTAAGCAGCAGGCTTACCCATAATCCTTCAGTTTTATAAGATAAGTTGGGGGACTGGGTGAGGAAATGGGCGCAGTTGATTTATTTAAGCACTTTTCTTTGGCTTTCTGTGTTAAATCTGCCCCAACCCCTTTCAGAGCTCAAACACAGTCATAAATTAAGTGACTTGTGTTTTATGTTTATGCCTGACTCAGAGAGAAAGGAAAATGGAGAAATACTGTGCAGGTCGATTACTTTGGTTACTGGCTCTCACTGTGGCAGACCACCGCGTGGGTTGCAGAAATGATTCACACTCGTATTTCATTTCCTATTTGACATTACACCCCCAAAACATGATATCCTTCCCCTTTAATTTCATGTAGTTAGATAAAGTGGGATAATGACTTCCTTTCCCCCCAGAGGAGACAGAAATACACGGAACAGAGCAGCGGTCCAACCAAATAGCCACTGCATGGAGGTTCCTCCATCCCATCAGCAGACCCTTCAGAGGAAAGATCAAGAACGATGACTAAATTTCAGTCTAATCAAATGTGAGAGGTTGTTTTGTAAGGCACTGATAGAGCAATCTGAGACAGTCTGACATTTTTCAGAGAACGATCTTTTGCTTGACGTTTGATGTTTTGTTTGGAGATCTCACAACAAAGCTCTGAACAACACCTTCGAGTAACACAATGTCTGGTGTCTCTGTGAGAAGCTGTAGGAGATGTGTGAATGAGTAAAACGTGGTGTTAAATTGTGTGCATGTGTGTGTGTGTGTGTGTGTGAATCTACACTGTTTCAATTAGTCTGTGGGAATATCCTTCAAAAATGACCATATTTGATTCCATAGGCAGCCAGATGCTAAATCAGATGCTAAATCCAGTCTATACTAGTAACTTCTACATAATCACAAGAACAACAAACTTCCTCATATTTCAACAGATCATATTTCAAGAGAAGTCCCCATATACACACAGGCAGACACACGAGCTACACGTATGTGCCAAGTCTGAGTGGAAGGGTTATTTTAAAACATCATTTCCTGACTGAAGTATCAAATCAGAAGAAACTCAGAACAAGATGCTGGTCATGGAGCAGAGGGAGACTGAGTGTACTAAGGGAAAAGCCTGGAATGGAGAGAGGTAAATGCCTGTCCTTGTAAAAACAAAGACAAAGCCAGAGAGAGTGTTTCACTAAATGTTTTTAGCTGTATGAAGCATATGAGCGAGTGAGCATAGCACACCACAGATTGCAAGTGTTATGACTCCAAATATATTCTGTAGCAGTTACTCACGTGTGTACTTTAACCTCAGTCACTGTCTTGAGTCATCTTAACCACAGTCTGTTTTGTGTGGCCACATGACTGGACCAGTTTGAAGAGCTCAAATTATTCACGATTTTTTACAATGAAAATTGTATGTGTTGTATATGTAAAATGTATTTGCTACAGTATATATGTATAACAGTATGTGGAAAGTAAAAAGTCATTTTTCTGTGAAGAAACATACATGGCTCACAATCTATGAGGCTTGTACAGTCCAGTCTTTACCTATTTGTATCACCAACCAGCTACTAAAGTCATCTATAGTTGGTGCATCTGTGTGTTTTTGTCAATTTTTTTAAATAGTTTTAAACAAAAGATTTTAATATAACAATAAGTTAGGAGGGGCTGGTTTAACACGGGTGAGGGGTGTTCTTGTGTGCGTTAATTTCAATTCATTATTAATAATAAACTGAATATAAAATTTCTCTAGCAATTAATATTGTTGATTTTCACACAAGCTGCTCAAGGTTGCTAGGCAACATAGGAAGTTGGTGCATTCGTGCAGGTTGTGTTATGCCAGGTGTATGTTTAAAGGAATTTCACAGCTTCAAACTTGGCTCATCCAATTAGAATTCAATAAGCTCATAATTTAATACTACATCTACTAATTACTCACAAATGCATTAATATCTGTTGATTTTATGCAAGTGATTTTGATCCCTATAAATATGCATATTACACTGGACACTATAACCAGTTGTAGTTGTGGTTAAATACTGATAGATCAGCTTCTTATAAAATGACCACTTGGCTCCAGTCAGTCTGATAACATCTCTGTTCTCTGAGTTTATTGAATCCATTAAAACCTTGACATTTAACTCAATTAAACAATTAAACCTGTCCCACCACCATCAATATCACTGTAATAAATGAGTTGCACATCCTGACCATTCAAAGTTTTTCATATTGACAGAAATGAGTCGATGACTCTTGATAGATCAAAGTAAAACGTCTTGCAGCTAAATGGCAATCTTGAATAATTTTGATTACTCCTCATGAGGTTTCAAGCTGTGATGTGTTCCTGAAGATCTCTTTGAACAGAAACGCGCGTGAATTCCTTGTTCAGCTCATTCCTGCTTAATTCCTGCAGGTGTAATTAAAACTGAAGTTGAGAACTTCTGTGATCTGACAGATTTGGGTCATACAAAAGTTGTTGTATTTGCTTTGACTGTGTATATGTGTGTGTGTGTGTGTGTGTGTGTGTTTGCCCCCATCCCATCAAGGGAATGCTCTCTGTTTCAGGTAAAAATAATTCAGGTCTTTATTAAATGCTGTTCTTTGATAATACTATAAACAGACTATGTTCAATGGACAGTGTTTATCCAAAGAAGGTCATGGTCAGGAACTTCAAAGCATTTAGACCTAACATTGCTTCGTTTACACAAGGTTATTCATTTGCTCTGCTTTATTTAGCTTTATGAGGACGTTTCACCTTTCATAAGATCATTTTGTGCTGATTCTATCATGGGATTGAGTTTCAAGAGCAAACAGCAAAATGCCGGCCTTACTATAAAAAGATCCCTGGTTAAAACACAGTACGCATATAAAGTGACTAAACAAACTGTAAACTGTGTATACAAAGTAATATAACAGAATACAAACATGACATCTGTGTACCGTATAACTGGCTTTCCTAAACAGAGTCATTGAAATGTTACGATATGTAAATAAATGACTTTATTCCAGTTGCTCACAAAGAGGATGTAAAAGCATTTTATTGGACCACAATGTAAACTCAGAAATGATCATGAAATTACAACTAATATCTCGCCCAGTCTGAGGCTTGTAATTTGTTATAATTATGTGGCATTTTAAATCAGATGGATGTTATTATTAGAAATTGGCTTTTGGGCAGAATGTAAAACATTATCAAAGCCAGTAAGTGCTAAAAGAGTCTCAGCAAGGTCACCACAAAAAGGAAAGAGAGAGAGAGATGAAAAAAACTCGAAAGAACTACCTTCCCCTTAACGCTTCAGGTCACCCAAACATTACCCGCACACCACGCCCCCCACACCTCACTCCCACCCCCCTTTACCAAACACAACAAAACTCTCTTTTATATCTCAGATAGAAGCAACTACAAAATTCCATTATTTCTTCCACACCTAAGTGTATTTGGACAAAGACATCCATTCATTCTGCTGGGTAAACTCTCCTGTCAATTCACCCACTCACGAAATAGTAAGAAAATTGTCCTTTTTCACCAATGTCATTCATTCCAAAAGTATGTGGCTCTGATAAAAATCTATTTCTTGATTTCCAGTTAAAATATACATATTTGTAACAAAACAGGTTTACTGAAAACCTGACAAATTACAAAATTACAAGGTCTTCAAACGTTTTAGAGGAAGTACATTTATTACAGTATTTCTTGTTTTCTAAAAGCCATTTCTGGCAGTGCAGTTTTGGGAATTTGTGATTTAAGCATGTGTGGATAGAAGGATTGCTGTTTAAAGGAAGATACACAACCAGCATTTCCTCTACCACCAATTATATGACAACTCCGTATCTGTGCCTGATAATATCAGAGACAAGCCAAGATAAAAGCCAAGAACTAGCTTTACAAAACTTATCAAATGGAAAAACCCTTTAATTCAATTAGTAGGTGTTATGCTGGGTGGGAATGTAGTGGTTATGTGGTGATTTGTACTTGTTGCCAACACAAAAGCAGTGAACTGGCTTTTTGTAAGAAGAAACAAGTGCCAAATGCGAATATAAAAAGTTGCACAGCTTTCTAAATTAAAATGATTTTGAAATATAATTTAGTTTGTGGAATTCAGGAATTCCAAGATCCGTTCAGCACCTATTCACCGGAACACAGCCACAACCAACAAGCGGAAAAGCAGGACAACTCTCAGGTCAGGACTGTTTTAATGAATGGAACCAGCTGGTTTTATAGCAATTTTCATTAGTCATCCTATGAGAGAGGACCTTGTGTTCTCAGTCTTTTTTATGGAGGTCCACAGTCCTCAAGTGAACTATTTTAAAGTCGGACAAAACACACACACACACACAAATAAAATTGCCATTAAGGTTATAAGTTTAAATTCTGCTCATTCAGATTAAGTGGATTCTGTGTAGGATCACAGCTCTGCACCGAGTGCTATTGAAATCATTTCAATATTGTGAACTGAAGCCCCATGTGTTTGAGTCTGACCTATAGTGTTGTACAAGTGGCAATAATCATTATCTGGCTGCAGGCATTGGTTTCACTCTCTACATGCATGTAGATTTTACCAGTCGTACATAACGCGTTATTGCAGCTATCCATCTACACAGGGGGCTACTTGTCAAAGTATTCTGTCACCATGGCAACTGTGGGTCCAATTTTTTTGTCCAGATGGTCAGTGAGAAATAAGAATGGCTTAATTTTCATTACGGCAAATACTGTATCTCAGTTCACAAATGCACTTTAGGTAACAAAATATCCCCAATAATATCTCTCCCACACAATATCATGTTTCACAAACAGACCAAATAATTAACTCACTGTTTTTTAGCACTCTTCATTTCCTAATTGAGATAAAGGCTAAATGGGGATAAATCAGTGTCAGAAGAGTATTGCGTTAGCAGTGCGGAAGGTTGCGGGTTCGATTCCCACAGTTCCCAAATTGAATGTACTGTAAGTCGCTTTGGATAAAAGCATCTGCCAGATGCATAAATATAAATGTCTAAAAAACATGCAGTATAACATGAAACAGAACAAAAACAATTTCTGTCTGTACAGCTGTTTCTGTATCAGGGGAAAACAGGTTTGTCTGTTGATGCTGAAAGACAGCAAAAGCTTTAAAGATACTGTACAAATCTGAAGGATTTGAGAGGCTTAAATAAAACTGCTGGAACGGAAGCAATAGGAAATCGTTCGGTTGCAGACTCTCATCCACAGCAACTCAATTAAAACACTATAGATTCACGCTATCCCACACTGCAGAAATGTACATTGACAACAGCGTATATATTGGTGAAGGGATTTAAGTATTAGGAGCTGTGGTTATTACATCAAGTGATTTTTTGGGTGGCAAAAAAAATTACAATTCAACTTTCTCTACTGCATTGCTACAGTAACGACATTCATATGCTCTTGTATATCTTCAAAATAATAAATCAATCAATAAATGTGGTGTGCCAGTGATTAACTCCCATCTGTCATATAGGATGGTGCCTTGACATATATTATGACATTAAATAGTCTATATACTAATATAATGTATATAATATATGTATGTAATTGAGCTACAGGGGAGTTCCTGTAGCTCAACTGGTAGAGCATTGTGTTAGCAGTGCAAAGGTCGTGGGTACTGATAACTATATAGCTTGAACACTGTAAATCGCTTTGGATAAAAGCGTTTGCCAAATGAATGTAACGTAAATGTAAATCTACAATATTTACACATATTACGTGTACGTAATATTCCAAAGAGCACCGATATACATACCACCATGACACACAATACCAAGCAATACAATACATTGTAATACAATACATATAAATATGCGGACGGGTAAATTGGGAGGACACTGAGGGCACATTTTCAACGCCGACTGCAGAAACAATCATGGCTACAGAACTGAAAGTAAATTCATTGAATGTGGTAAATGCATGTGCTGCATTCATACATGAGGTATCCCAGAAATGTGAAACTGGGGGAGATCCATAAACGTGCTTAATATTCTATCTGTGTTGTACTACACAACAATAAAAAGGAGGAAAAATCATTTAAAACCTTTAGAAAAGAAGCAGGATTTTATTGATGCTCACGTACAGCAAATCTCTTCATCTCTACAGTCATACAGCTTTGAGCTCCTAAGATCTTACACTTTAACAAAGAAAACATCTCTTTCTATTTGATACCAAAGCAGGGATAAAAATACACCATTCTTGATTTTTTCTAATGTACATTTCTTCTTGTAAAAGCAAGGAAAATAAAAAACGAAACAAAAAATCACTTTTAAACTATTAAAAAAATAGTTTAAAAGTAACAAATCACAGTCTCCGTTCAATAACAACTGACATATTGTTTTCTACTCAACAAAAAAGAGAATAAAGGAACAAATATTAAAGGAGAGACCGGGCTAGTTGTTACAAGGACTATTTCTCAGTAACTATAAGGTTTCGGTCAAAAATGCACTTACACCTGAAATGTGTAAACCAAAAAAATAGAAAGAAAATAGATTTTCATTAAGTTGAGATTTTCATTTAATTTAACTGTCTCGGGTGGTTCTCCAAAAAATACATTTACAAATAACAAACAAACCAACAAGACCGTTTTTGTCATACATACAACAGAGTTATGTTTACATTTAATGTGGATAGCATAGCTCTGACAGCTAGGTCTTAGAATTACATGTAAAATGCTTGAGAGATTATATTGAAATTTACGAATATTGACTATTATTTATTAATTCTTGTTTAATTGTTTAATATTGCAAATCTGAAGACAGTTTGAGACATGGTTAAGATTACGGGGACTTTTTCCCAAAAGAAGCAGCAGGCTCAAGTAAGTCTCCGTTTGCTCCTAATTTGAATCTCCTAATTTTCCGTGAGAAACAAAGGAGATTAAATACACCTCATGCACGTTTCCAGTGGAAGTGGCAGCTCGAAATGCGACTATAATCCATAAAACATTCTAGAACTAAATGTGTGTTCTGCAGCTTTGACTAAACATCAGCAGTCATAAACAGACAAAAGTTAATTGCTCTTTAGAAAGGTCTGTAATAATCAAGGTCCAAAATATTTAAGTTTCCCTGACAACCTCAATTTTATCAACATGAAGCAGATAAGACTCCCACCTAATTAGCCTTAAATTAATGCATTTATTGTAATTTCAGCGACACACACAAACGCACTTGCAAAGCACCGATATAAGCCCAACAAATCCAAGTTGTGTTTCCATTAGCTCTGATAATCATAACATATTCACAAAATATAATGGATGTGTGACCCTTAATGAAAATAAATGATCAATTTCCAAAAGCAATTTATAAGCAGCATGTTTCAAGGATATTCCAACTGTCGCAACATATTTTTAAGGGTTTGTTTACCTGCTTCTCTTAAGCAACCTCAAGATTACATCATTGCCACTAGCCACCATTGTGGACACAGTGCCTGCTGGGTCAGGAGGCATGACACTGGAATTTTTTACATAACATCACGTTACGATCTACGGTGCACAAAGACAGACCTGAAGAAATTTTAGAGGTTTATCTCCATGGCGACCAGCCTATCCTTCGCTTCACACATTCTTTTCTATTCTTTCATTTGCTGTAATGTCAATAAATCATTCCCATCGACTGACAGATGGCAACCTGCAAAGTCTCCCACCTCAAAGAGCTTCTCATAAGTTTCTGAGAGAATCTGCAATGCCCCGTTCATTTTGAAAAGCAAAATGATTTAACAGCACTTTTGCCAGCCAGCAGCAGAATATTGTCCTCAGTGGTGAAATTCAAACACTGGCAATCTTGCAAGTGATATAAACTCTAAAAAAGTAAAAGTTCCTGCTGTCTCAATCCTCAGACACGGTGGGTCTCTTGTGGGCTTCAGAATATCTGGCAACATTTAATAATGGACAAAAGACATTAATCTTTTAAATGTTAAAGAGTTTTAATAATCTTTGAATACTAGGCTGTTTAAACATATACGTGGCAGACCTGGCTTTTTTTTATTTTAACATTTTTATTCAGATTTTTTGTTTCATTTTAGAAATGTTCAAAAAATAACTATGTACATTTAACAGATGCCATGAAACTGTCCACTTGTACAGACAAAAAGGATGAGTAAAAATACAAGAAATACGGCACGTAAGCACAGTAGGAATGTCAACTGTTCAGTCTATGTAGCAACATCACCGCAATATTTGTCCAACTCCGAATAGTGTTGTCATTTGCTCCATTGAGCCTGGCAGTGGTACCTTCCAGCAAAACAATATCTCAGAAGTAAGATAGCCAAGTTAAAGTTGTAGGAGTGGACGGTTCTATCCATATCTTCAAAACAGTCTTTTTGACAGCAGTACTTGCAGCTGATAGGGTCCTTTTTGGATGAGCATTCAGCTGGAGAATGGAATCATCTAATAATAGAAAAAGTAGGGGATCTAGAGGTATATCTAAATGCAGGAATACCGAAAGAACAGAACATACAAATTTCCAAAAACAAACCACCACCGAGCATTCCCAAAACACGTGCCAGTACGAGCCTACTGTAGATCTTTTGTAGATTTTGTAGATCTTTTTGTAGATCCTACTGTAGACTGTAGATATTACATAAATGACAATAAGGATCAGATCTGACCTTCATCTTGTATAATACACTGGGGGTGATATAGGCCCTACTGATACACTTAAAATGTATCATCTGATGTGCAAGACCCTTAGACGCTGTAAAACATAGGTTGAGCAAGACAGGAGTGGATAGCTGGAATGTAAGTATACTGCAGTAAAAGGATTGAACTATACATCTTAAAAACCAAACCTCTAGAAGGAGTATTAATGTCCAACCACTCGCACAGAGGATATGGGATCACATTGGTGGCCCAGGAAACGCCATAAGCCTTTAAAACTGACCTCAGTCTTAAATATAAAAAGAAAGAAAATCCAGGTAGACTTGTCCAATGTCAGAACCTTCCAAGGAATTTAGTATTACCAGTTCCCTAATTAAATGGATTTTGTTGTCTGGGGAAAAATATTGGAAATTGTTTTGTTCTGTATTTATTTTGGAAATCAACAATCTCTTTAGTACCGGAACATATAAAACCCGTTTATCACTGCCATACGAGAAAATCAAACAGTACTGCACCCTGGATGCTAGTGTCCCAATTCAATAAGGATTTAATAAGGCCATGCTGGGTTAAAAGCTTATACACAAGTATAAGCTGTCCTGCCATGTCCACTTACAGTGACCGATAACCCTTCTAACTAAAACTGATACCCTTTCTAACTATGACAGACACTTACCATGACTGTTAACCCCATAGTGATGGGTTGCAGGTTCACAGAAATCAACACTGTACGATATTATTTGTACAGTATAATATCAGTAACACACATGGTTTAGTTGCTTGTAAGCTTGGTTTCTGTACTGGGCATAATGGCTTTAGTCCTCATAACTTATTCAGCATGGGTGTGTGTTGATTGATTAGGTATGCATGCTTGTTATGTAAGCCATAAGCAGACTCACATGAAAGTCTGGAGATTTGGACCTACTTTTTTGATTGGCTCATGGATATTACTGCCAGAGGTGTCTTGATCATTGTTTTCAATATCATTTTTTATTTCTGTCTGTTTTTCAGTTGTATCTGGTTTTATAAATTACATTTGATTGGTAGGTGATGTAAGACGAGGTAACCCAACACAACACAAGGAGTGTTGTCATAGCCCACAAAACCACAAGAATCACCTATTGTGCTACATTTACAATACGAATTTAGCTACAGAGCACAGAGTATATAAACACTAAATATATCACGTGGGGTTTTGTCTGACTAGCTTTGATTAATTGGGTCTGTCTGGACGGAAACGTCACTTGAAAGCATTTCTTGGGCAACAGCGCCACCTTCTCAGGATTTAAAGAGTAAACGCTAATTAATGATCTGCTCCAAATCTGATCCATTGCCAGCATTTCATTTTTTATTTATATTTATTGTATAGCCAGTCCTATTGTATATCATCCTATTTATTTATTTTTGCCAAAGAATATAAAAATGTGAAATTTCAAATTAATTTAACTTGTGACACAAGTTATTGAACATAAAATATAGAAGCATAAGCAATTAAATCAATGCACTATTTTTGCCGTGTACAGCTGTCCAGAGTATGATAATCGAAGTGAATAAATTGGCAACGATCATAAGACAATGAGAACGATCCAGTAGAGAACTTTGCTGCCACCTGCTGGCAACAACAGCATAATACAACTATAATCTACATTTAGTTCTAACAAGGTAAACTGCGTAAAAATTATTAAATCAATTCAAAGACCAATAATATATAAGTCTGAAACATACAGCAAATATTGTTGTAATATACTTAGATGATAAAACCAAAACAGACTATGTGTAATACATTATGTGTGTTTGTATCTCACCTACCTGATGTTTTCTGTAAATACTGCAAAGACACATACTAAAGGAACTTGTGAGTCTACACAAGTGTGTATGTATGCAAGTACAAACAGGATTAATGATAATAATTTCCGGGGCTTTTGCAATATGTGCTTTTAAAATGTGCACCTTAACATCTTCCAGACATCTGTGGTTAAAATAATGTTACTAATAATGTACAAAATCATAAACAAAATTATTAGCTTTAATAATTCTAATTAAATTAGAATGATTAAATTCTCAATTTATATTACACAATACAATAAAAAAATTTTTAAATGTATGCACATCTAAATGATTATTTTTATTATTAGCAAAGTAGGTTGTATAATTTTATGTTTGAATGCCTCTGTGATAAATACAAGTTTTTGGTCTAACTGCTTTATTAAAAAGTCACATCGAACAAAAATGTCAACAAATGTGTTAAAAAAAGACTCATAAACACATTTACTTTGTCGTTGTCATTTACCTGTCTAAAATTCATCACATAAAAATATTGCTCTACATTTTCAAACCTATATCAAATAATCTATAACAAAAAACTTAACAACTTTACTGGTTTGCAGAAACAATGGAAGACATCACCTCACCTCTATTTCTGATCTTCTCACCGGTTTCTCATTTCACAAAAAAACAAACAGTATAAGAAACAAATCTACATCAGAATATTAGCTATTTTATTTACAAGTTATATGACAAACTTAAGGATTCCTGAGCAGGTGGGATTCTGCCATTAAACATTTTTACACTCATCATTTGCTGTTGCAGGAGAAAAGAAAAATGTTTAGTGACCCCAGACAAGCAGGTCACACTGAGGAAATAGATGACAACATTCATACATCATAGTGACCCTGTACCAGCCCCATACCAGAGAGATTGAAAGATACCAGCCTGTTTAACTAATGACAACACTCAAATCTAAGATCAGATTTATCCCTGAAAACTAGAATAGGACAATGTGTCTGAAAAGGAAAACATGAACAGATCACACTAAAATTACAGTAAACATATAGACGGCACCTACTATATTTGTAATCATTCAAATTTCAGCTAGGCACCATGCCCACAAATTCACCTTAAACAATTTTAATGTTTAAAAAAATAAAATACACCCTTTAAGATTTAGGTTATATTTCCATCTGAAAAGAACCATAGAGTAAAATGCATATGAAGTATTTTAAAGTACACAGATTTTTTTATTTTATTTGTCATTATTTTTAAATAGTTTTTATATGTTTTAATCATTTGATGATGCATGTGGAGGCTATGAAGGAACTATAGAAAAGGGAAAATTGTATAAATTACAAGGCAAACTATAAGAAAATAAGATATTTTAAATACAGTTCTTGAATTACTGAATTTCAGAATGTAATGTAAATTAGTAAAGTAAAATCTTAAAGTAACACTTTATTTGTAAAGTAAATCTTAATTCCTTAATTCATGTAAACCCCCAAAAATACAATTTAATGATGAGGCATGTTTGATGGGACTATATGAATAGGAATATATGGTGTTCCTAAGTAAAATATGTTTGATATGAGGCAAAAATTTGTCATCCTTGACCAAACCATTATCCACAAAACTATTTTACACAATGTGATTTACCTTCAGTGTTGTTAATGTCAGAGAAATACTGACATTGCTAAGTTTGATTAAACACTGTCCTGACAAATATTTTAAATATATAAAATTATAAATATATAAAATATATAAATATTAGTTTTGAAAATAGTAATAGTCCTGATTCAAATAAAATTATAATAAAAATTTACATTACTTACAAATCGGCTTTAATAAGGAAATAATGTATTGCTATCATATTTGCAGATCTATTATTTTTGATTATGTAATTTTTCTGTTTACTTTTATTTTTATTTTGTTATATTTGTTTATTACAGAAACACTATACCATTGAACTCACATCAGCTTCAGCAGAGCCTGTTTCTAAATCAGCATTTTCTGCCCAAAATGAAATAATGAAACCTTAATGGGCTACAATGGGAGTATCAGAACTTTTCTGTTGTTATTTTTGTTCTTAAAAGCATTCTGCAAGTCTCATGTACCTGTTGCCAGAGATTGCCAACTTCATCAATTAATTAAAAGCACCTAAAGCTCCTTTAAACAGTTATTTTAACTGCCTGACCTGAACAGAGGGCAAAAAAAAACTTTCTCCTCACAAAATGCTTCAGTACAGAAAGAAGTAGATCGAGTGAGGGCACTAAATGTAAACACTGACAAGGTGAAGCTCACATACAGAGGCATAGAAACAAAAATACAGACGGATGGAGACAAGTACATAGACAGACATGTGTATATAAAGAGAGACAGATGTATATAAAAAGAGACAGATTGATAGAATGATATGTATACAGAGAAAAATATAGTAGGCAGATGTTTATATAATGTGTAAATGAAGAGAGGCTGATAGCACATAGAAGAAAGAAACGAGAAACAGAGCAAGAGAAAATGAGCAAAAAGCAGAGATTGTGTGATCGACATGCAGTGAGARAGAGAAAGAGAGARAGCAAGGGGGAGTGGCCTCTTGGCGTCCGAGCTGGGCGGGGCAGGAAACTTGCGTGACAACAGAGTGAAAAACAAGCGTCTCCAGGCCGGGCTCCTCTCCTCTGGGCAATGCATTAATACCACCGCCTTTCATCTTTCCTGTCGCTTTCTGTTAACTGAGTCCTGCCTCTGCTCCCCACATCCATCTTTAATCACCGCTCCCCAAAACAGACTCACCAATTACCACAGCCAGCCTGGCCAGGCATGAGCAATCCATCCCCAAGAAACAGAGATGGAGGGATGAATGGCTCGCTCTATATTAATTATACTGATTCACCATTAGGTTTCCTATTAGAATGAGGTAATGTTGTTTTGTCTGTCTTTCTGAATAAAGTCACCCATTAGTTTTAACCTTGGCAGCTGATAGAGGATCCCTCTTGACAAGTGGTTCCCTTTATCTTCTAAAGAAAGATGTTACGTATTAGTCAATACTGATCCCTCGGCTCCAGCCCTGGTCTTGGAAACCTCAGAGCCACTGATGTGACCAATCAATCCAAGAGTTTTGTAGCCTCCATACATTTCTGCACGGTGACCTTTTTGGCAGGCACAAAGGGTTTTTCTCTAGAACTGTAGCATATGAACATCGACTTGAATAACGCGCTGGGAGAAGTATCATCCGTCAAAGAATGTTTAATGGCAGATTGTGTCATGTGATTATGAGAACAAGACAGTAAGCAGTAAATTGCTATAAGGTAATTAGCCGTGAAAGCTGCAGATATGACCTTGAGGGCAGTTTGCTTACAAAGGCACTTTTTTCCAATCACAACCTTAGCTTCCTCGCTCTCCCTCTCCGTGTTTCTCACGCGATCCTTCCATCCGGCAGGAGCGCAGTAAAGCATGTGCTGCATCGCCCTGTGCAACAACCAGTTCATTGTCAGATGCAATAAAGTCAGTGGAGAAGATGAACTCAAACATCTGAGCTTGAGAAGGTAAATCAAACATGAAAAATGACACATGCAGAGAATCGGGTCTTACAGCGCGTTGGGAACAATCCGGGTGACATCCTCAGTAAATATTTCATAATAACTTCAGTGAGTGTAGATGTGGTTTATTTTATAGCTATTAAGACAAATGTTTATTTGATTTTCGAGTATTTGTGGTTATGTACAGATTCTTGAATGAGCAAAAAAAAGAATGTAGGGTTGTTCTCTTTCTCTAATACACACAAGCATAACGGTTTTTATACTAAGCTAACTGTATATTCTACCCCCTCCCTCTAACCCCACCTCTGAACCTAACTTTCAAAGTAAACTTTTGTCGTTTTTTACTAAAAACTAAATTTTTTGTATGTTTTTCAAACATTTGGCTTATGAGGAAAGAATAATTTACATCGTTATACATGTGTGCCCTTGTAAACCACATACCAGTACCCACATAAACACTTTTTATTAGTGTGACCCTCTCAAAATTTTCATATTACCATTGGTATTTACTATACCCTACCCCAACCCTACCAGTAAATTTAACACTCATGAAAACCTGCTGATATATTTACAATTAAAGAAAAACATAATTTGGCTGATTTATGAGTCTTTAAAATAGTGAGGCGCCACTTCAAATGTGAAATTTACTATTTCTTTATTTAGGACATTTTTTTGTCAAAGACTGCTCCTAATTGTAAATATTTTAAACATGACAAAACAAAATAAACACCCCATGCTGAACAATTGTATTAAGAAGAAATGAATTAAATTCTATAATTAAAATAAACTTTAAACAATGCATTTTCTGTCCTGTTTGAAATGTTTGTTTTTGCTTTATTCCTAAATAAACTCTTTGTGTCTCCTTGTTGAGCCTTTCAGCAGATTAAGTTTGTCGTTTAATTTGCATGAAACTGCATTTAAAAACATTTTCACCTCTCGTGTCAGCATGACAAGTCGGGGTTGACAGGGGCCAACGTAGCATGAAGAGGTTAAACAAACAGACATTCTTCATTAAAAACCTCCAGCTGATAAAGATAATCGCATGACATTTTCAGCCAAAGAAGCTAAAAGAATGATAAAAATCTTACATTATAAAGCTATTTATGTTCCTCCTCAAAAAAAATAAAAATTTAACTCTACTATTATAACAAAGTTTTATTAAAGTTAGTAGGTTTTACTTTTTTAGAAAAAACACAATAAATCATAATAAGTGTACAAATACAAATATTATTGTAATATAAAAATGTGGACACCTAAACCACAGTAAAAATGTTTTTTTCAATACATTTTTCAATACACATTTCAATACATCATATAAATATCAAACCAAGTGGCATCTGCAAACAAATGATATTTGACCTAACTTTTTTCATCATTTATGTGCATATTATTAAATTAAGGTAACACTAAACCATTTTACTATACTGCAGTTGACCAGATTGAACACATACATATACTTACACACACATACACATGCCTACCTGTTTAAGAAGAATGAATATAATCCTAACCTTTTACAAGTATAAACTAGAACTATGACTTACCATGAGTAACATGCCCCCAGCACACAATTCCTAATACATGACCTACTCTCACTGAATCACAAAAGATGCATCCAACTAATGCAGATGAACATATACCAGTATACCAGTATACCAGTGCCTCATAAAGAGTTGAAAAGATTGACGAGATGTATTTAGGACTAAAGGCGAATGTACTTCTGTTTATTTGGAAAAATCAACATTTTACAAGACTACAAAAACGCCACAAACATTTCACAAGTAAACGTAATGCAAACACAATTTCCTATTTTATTCCTAGGAGTTATGATCATTTAATCAACACGATGACTCATGCTTTTTCATTACAACAAAGCATGAATTTTTGGTGTGTGCTGCTTTATGGCCCAAGTTCTTCCTCAACTTTCTGGTTTGGAAAACTGCAAACTGATTGTTGTATTAAGGCAAGTCAATAACACAGACTGCAGCAAAACTTCAGCTGTGTCTCCGCCCATATATCAAATCCAATTTCATGGTGGCGACTCAACCCTGATTCAGACCGCAGAGACCATAAGGGCATTCGGGCTGACCGCACACTAAAGAGCGAGGGCGGAAGCATGGACCTCAAATGTGTCTGATGTCAATGCAGAGCTTAATGGGTCAAATAAAGGGTCTCGGCAACATAAGCATAACGGGGTGAACCTGGACCCTTCTACTGTCTCTTATGGGAATCATAAGAGAAACCTGCCTTTATTCTCTTGTGCTGGCGTCTCAAGGTCCGTGCTGGAATGTTAACTGCAGTAAATGCTGTCGATAGAAGCTGTTTCACGTTGTATTACAGAGGTCCATTATTCAGGGCTGGTGAACGCATACACCTCATGTCGCGTGTTTTTTACTAACACACTCAACAGCCTGAGGTGTGTTATGCACTAGTAAGCAGAGTAACAATTGACTCAAAGGTTCTGTATTTTTTGAGCGTTCTTCTCCTCTGGTTTTGTGCTTACTAAAAATGTCTGAAACGCAATCTATGCTGTTGATAAAGCGAATGCGTTTGCAAAATGTACATGGAATTTACATAGGCCACTGGTTGACTGCCACCTGCAATTGTGAATGGAGCAGAGGGAATCACTATGTAGTTATAATCGCCTGCATAATGCATTACTAGAGCAGTCCAACTGACGACTACACAGAGATAAAGCACCCACAGTTGCTATTTCACTGTCTTTCTCCCTGTGACCCAAGATGCAACTGGGTGACAGGTTGAGAGAGATTTAAGCTGAACTGGGTCATGTGCTGATCTGTCTTTTAATACTTTCTCTTCATAAAGTACTATATGCCCCTGAACAGAGCTTAGACTGAGCTATCACAACATGCCTAGAGGAGAAGACACAAGGAGCTTAACAAACAGAGGAAAAATACATTTATCTCTTCTCACTCGATTCTGATCTTTTAACCTGGTTTCCGTTTTCCACGAGGGAAATGTTTATATCGTAGTATTGCTGTTAAGACATATTGAATAAAAATACCAACATCATAAGGCAAATTGGGGGAGGGATGAATCCATGTAAAGGAAAAGAATTGTGACATATAGAGAAACACAAAGAGGGCAAAGGGTAAATAAATGGAAGAGAAATAGTGTGTGTTCAGAGAGAGAAAGAGAGAGAGAAAGAGAGAGAGCATTAAAGGTCTGAATACTGGTCAGCAGTGTGAAAAGGCCATGCCAGTCTGGATAAGAATCAGTGGGGTTACATGCCCATGAGGACAGGGGCTGTCTGCCCACACATACAGGGTGCCATATCAGAGAGAGTGCTGAAGTACACACAGTAATATGAGCTAAATAATCTCTCCTGCTCTCTCTCTGTCAAAGATAAAGAATAAAGATGATGAGGGAAGAAAATAAAAAACAGTCAAGCCATCAAAACCTCAGTCAATGAGTTATCAATGCCAGCAGAGAACATTCAAAACTTTTTATTTGCATTGTAAGGATTTTTAAACTTTAAGACCATATGATAACTAAAAGTGTCCTTGATCTGTTGCTTTGCCACCCAACCTGGGACACCAAAACCCAGGTTGAAGCATATTACCTGCCACAAAATCTTCAGCTTCTGTAAGGCTTTGTAGTCTTTGTAAAATTACATTTTCCGCTTGGCAGAGATTGCATTTAACAAGACTAGTATTGCAATTTCAGGCAAAAATATATGGCAAAAATAAATAACAACTTAAAAAGAAAACAACTCGTGCAATAATGACAATACAGATAACAGAGAGGGAAGTTATCATTTATTTCACAAGCCTTTGATAAACTTTTAACTTTTGTTACAAAACTGAGTTTTTATTTCTCCATTTTGGTTTTCAAAAGAGAACGAAAATATAAGACGCTGTCATGACAATGATTACAGCTTTAGGATAAACGAATAAAGGTAGGTTTTAAAAATACATAAAAACATTTTAAATACGTGTCTCGTCAAAGTGAGTAAAGCACTGTGTTGTTAAAAGGAATATGTGAGGTCTCAGCGATAAAAAGGCAACGAAATTAAGATTAAAGATTGGTTAAAATATTCACAAAAACGTAACAATGTAAAATTAAATTTTGGAAACGTTGACGTGTTGTTTTCATATATAATTATTGTTACCATTTTCTAAAAAAACAGATCGCAGATTAATTAAAACAAACACCTCAAGAGAAAGACTATATACGTATTTTGCAAATACATGCATCGTTTGTCTTTGTACTTAGGTCAACAGTCTAAATAATGTTGTTAACAGTTATGTGTAATAACGTAAATGCGTTTCTATTCATATGACTAACACAAAACATTTTTAAGAAGAATTATAGGCAGTTTACAATTTTACGCAATTTTAAGTGTTTGTCATGGTTTTGTTTAGGTCAGAACAATATGACATTTTCTAGTAGTATTTAAGCTGCTATCACAGAGAGAACCATCATACCTATATCTTAACGAAATGGAACAAAATAGCTACTTAAAACTTTGGAAAATTTACATTTTGTTATTTGGTGATTTTTTTAAACGTGGATAATGCGTACAGCTACTCACTGACCTACACTGTAACAATATTTATCAAATGTTTCATGCAATAACGTCTCAATTCACTCGTTTTCTTAAACAAGTTAAAGTAAATTATTATCACCGAACGAACCCGAATACATGAGGTTATATCAATGCAAGTTATTTTTGTAATTGCTGTAATACTTTTTAAACTGTAGTACATACAGTTACTACTTTTAGCGTTTTAATTTTACTTTTAACAATGAGTTCATTAAAAGTGCAGTTCATGGTTTCTTGCTTTGTAAAGTCGTTGAAACTTCGATATTAATATTTCATGCTATATTGTGGCTTGTATTAAATGTTCTTGTATTTAAAAAAATGTCATTGTTGGTACGTTCTATTTTATTTCATTAATATGGGACGTGGACAAAAAGGAAGAACAGGCTCGCATGTAAGCAGGATAACAAAGCTGTAACAATGGTCTAAATAGGCCAGGGCGTATTTATTATGATTTGTCGTTAAAAAATATATATTTTTTAAAATTACAACGAATTACATGGGTCAGTAACTAAACGTAGCCTATTAAGGCTAACCTATATAGCTTTGTGTTTTCCAGACCATGAGTTCCAACTAAATCCAGATTTTTTTAATGATTTAACTATTTCACTTAATATAACGCTTTAAACAACCCGGTATTCTGGGACACCCCAAGGAAGACTGTCTTATTGGTGGTGTTCCCTGTGCTTTAACGTCGCTGTGATGTAGCGACCCATCCGACCAATAGACGGTGCAGCATCCTCTTCTACTGGATGCCCAGATGACTCGACGCGAGGAAACACTATCTGTATTTTGATTTGCTCCCTAACTGACCCAAATAAAGCCTTCAGTGAAGGTCTTCCACCGACCCTGAGGCACGCTCAGAAGCTAAGGCGAATTCAAGCCCAGTAAAACACTTTCATCACCATTTGCTATTTTGATCGGTCAATAGCAGAATACCCTCGGCTTGTTAAACGGTTCGTTCTTACTACAGTTGCTGGTCTGTCAGTGCTTGCGTCTTGAACTCACGGCGGATTTAATCACACACTACAGAGATGGTTGAGATTGGAACTCAGGAGGGAAGGGATTGGTTACTTTTTGCGTAAATAGCATTAGCATTGCGGTACTTTTGCAAGAGAAATGCACGACATAAACCCACAACGACACACTTCGTCCACATCTAGGGGCTCGTCGTTCTTCATCGAGAATTTACTTGGCTGTTGCAGGACAGAGCCGCCTGCCAGTCCCATAAAGGATAACGCTGGCACGGAGAGTAAACGAGAGACACTCCTCGTGGGCAGCATTAAGGCGCATCGGAATGAAATATGCAGACAATCTAACAAGGGCTTAAAGACAGAGACGTGTCGGAGCACACAGTCACCTCTGGACTGGTATGAACGGCAAACTTTCAACTTAAGCGCTGCACAACGATCAGAAAGTAAGTAACGATTATTTTATTGGTGAAAGCCGTTCGATGTTAAAATCCACTCGTGAAATGAAAATTAATTTAGTGAATTTGTGTTCCAAAAGGGTTAAATGACAGAACAGGCTGACCTTTTGTAGCTCCTTCCTATAGCGAGAAAGCATGAGGAATTTGACAAATTAAATAATTATATAATTATATTAATCTACAAAAACAATAATGATGCTTGTTGGTCCACATAAGCTTAAAGCCCAACGTAAGAAGCTCTAGTGTGCTCCCAAGTGTTTCTCAAAGCACTCGAGCAGAAATTAAAGACTTTACAAACACGTTAAAGGCTTATGGGTGCATTTGGTTTGTCTGATTAGTTAACTATGTATAGCTACGAAAGCCAAACAGAGTGAGTTTGCTGTGTAAAGTCGCAATTCACAAAATGGTATGACGGCTCAAAGACGCTACATGCTGGAACGGAAAGACTTACTGCATGGTAGACAAATTCATTTAATCAACACTGAATTACATTTTTATTTCGAAGTTAGTCTTAAACACATGTAACATTTTATTTACTGTTTAGGTCCAAGACAGCAAACGCGCAATTTCAGTGAAAATTGCCACTCTGCCCCCAGCGACAGGGACTCTGTAGCCTTGGAGCTTCTTGATGGAGACGCGGACAGAAGAACGAGCGACTGTATAGACGAAGAGAGTGAAGCACGACAAATCTTTGATGAGCGTTCGGGTCCTGACACTTCCGAGCTCTGCTCCGGCCGCAAAAAAAAGACACGGACCGTTTTCAGCAGAAGTCAAGTCTTCCAGCTGGAATCAACCTTCGACATGAAGAGATACCTGAGCAGCTCTGAGCGCGCAGGCCTCGCAGCCTCTCTGCACCTGACCGAGACGCAGGTGAAGATCTGGTTCCAGAACCGACGAAACAAATGGAAAAGACAGCTAGCGGCAGATTTAGAGGCTGCTAACTTCAACCACAGTTCTCAACGGATCGTACGTGTGCCCATCTTGTACCACGACAAAACACCGACGTCGACAATTAGTTTTAACGTGTCCCAAGTCTCACCACCTATCATGGGCTTCTCGAATTCAATTAACTACCCATTGGCATCCTTTTCTCATTCAATGAATTTGCTGACGTCACAAATGACAGGCCTCGTCTGATTTCAGGTTATGGACACAGAGTGACAATAATAGGCTTTCTGGCACAGTTGATTTTAAATGGTGCAATAACTGATAAATTGCCTGCTGTAAACTTTAGTCCTGATGTCTGCTGCATCCAAAGACAACACTTATCATGACTATACGTCACAAAACAAAGGCATAAGTTTGTTTATTGCCACTGTTGTCTGTTACAATTATATACTCTTCCTTGCATGAGGCCCTCGCCTGTGTATAAATATAAGGGCAGCACTTTCTTTACAAATGTATTTTTAATCAAAAACACCAATTTTGTCAGTTTTTCACATACTTTGTATAGTAAATAAATGAATCACGTGATTGCAAGTATGGATTTCCGCTGTGAATGGATTTAAAACCATCATACGATAAATGTGCACTGAGATGTTTACCGTGTTAAGTTTCAACAGCGAATTTCATGCGCACAAGTACCTCATGTTGTCCTAATTATTATAACTCTTAATGAGTAAACCAATTAACAGAATAATACACAATACAGCACAATGCAGTAAAACAGTACGACACGACTACTGGTTAAAGGTACATTATGTGGTTTAACCATTTTATCTGCAGTCAGTTAACCTCTGGCTAAAACAAAACTAAAAAAAATAATACATCAAAGCATCAGTCACAAAATCAAAAGTGTTGAATGGTATATGTAGAGTTCACTCCATTTACATTACTATACCCTAAAACCAGTTTTACACAATATTAGATTAAGAAAATAAATGTTATACTGGTTCTCAAAAGTCAGCCTCAGGGAATATTTAAACGTTGAAAACGGTATAAAAATACATAACAGTAGAAAAAAATTAACTGTGAGAGAAAAATATTACAGCATTCAACGTATGTAATTATTATTAACACGTGATTATATAGCTTTTAAAAGCTTTTCTTTCTGAGACAAAAAATAGGACTATCTTCATTTCTGGAGAAACTGAAATCTTCTGAAAAACTAAAATCTTAAGAAAGCATTAAAATCCTAAGAATGCAGGATATTGATTAATATTTACAATATTATATGTAACATTATTGTCACTGATAACTGCACATACAGTTATAGGCCTATTGGTGTTTTTCAATGCGCCCAGAGGTATCTTCATTTTAGCTCAATTATTAAAGGCTAATCTGTATATTTATTTCGTATTAAAAGAATTATAGAAGCAGTTATTGTATGCAGCGCATTGCACCATTAAACTTGTTCAAAAACGTAAACGTACTTTATTTATAAGCACTTCTATGTGAGCTGAACTATGCCTAAATATGAGCATATTACATATTTTGAAAACACTGGACTGCTAAATGAACATCATAATACGGCTGCTGTAATTTGAAAGTTGACAGTCGACTGAAATGACTTTAATTTCATAGCCTCGGCTACACTTTGACCCCCCCTTTCGTCTCAAATTGACACCTCAAGAGTGAGCTTAGAGCAGTCGGAAAAAACCTGAAAACCCCCAAATCATCTTCCTATTCGTAACAGCGCTCATTAAAATAGTAAGCAGTGAAGCTCGTCAATTAAAAGTATGCGTGCCAGATGTCTGGATAGGTCTGAGCTTTAGCTCCCACCCTCCTCTGCTATTGGCCGCAGTGCTGTCTGATTCTCGTGACCAATAAACGATGGAGACTCGTGTTCTTCCGGTCAGTGGACTAACATTCTGGGCAAAAGCAGCAGCACTGAGCGTCGTGGAGCGATGGTGCTCGGAGAATCGAGACGTTAGTTTATGAAACGGCTAAAAAGATACGGAAAGACAGGACCCCGCATCCAACGGAGAATATGAGCAAAGAGGGCGCGTCATGTCGACCCGCTTCTTTGAAGTTCACCATTGACAATATCCTCAGCTCCAAGCCGAGTACCAGAACCTTTGACAGCTGTCAGTCAAAGACGTCGCTCGTGGTCTGTCGGGATAGCTGTCTACATCAACCGGGGGAGAGAGAGGAACCACGCAAAGATGGTTCGGATGCAAGATTGCATGTCATTGGTAAGATCCTGTTACTTGACCATGCATTAATTTACACATCAATATATATAGTGTTGTACTTGTTGAACGGATATGAATAGCGTCTGCCTGCTTTTTAGATAAAGTAGACGGAGATGCGGGTGTGGATGAACTCAAAACCGTCGACGCGCGCAGCGACAGCACGGACAGCTGCGACGACGCGCAACAGAAAAACAGCAGCAAGAAGAGTAAACTGATGACGAAGAAGAAAACGCGCACAATATTTTCCAAAAGACAGATTTTCCAGCTGGAATCTACGTTTGACATGAAACGCTATCTAAGCAGCGCGGAGCGAGCGTGCTTGGCGAACTCCCTGCAGCTCACCGAGACTCAAGTCAAAATTTGGTTTCAGAATCGACGGAATAAATTAAAAAGACAACTGTCAACTGAACTGGAGGGACCGAATAGCGATTTCGGCGATATCGGAAAGACGGTACCTCTCCCGGCTGTATATAAAGAGAATAATCTGCTTGGAAGATGCATGCTTCCTATGCCTCTGCCAGTCGTGTATCATGGAGGTAGCGCGCCTTACTTTTATTTCTCAAACGCCAGCAAGTATTTCAGCCTGTTTGATGGAGATATATGACTTATATGAAAACCTTATAACAGGGATACAGTTTTCGTAGCTCCTAATGCGAAGCCGGGCCAAATCACGTTTTTATAAGCATTAGCATATCGGTCTGTTTGTGTGTTTTGCTGGGAACGATGCTGAGCTGTCGTCGGGAAAGGAGCTGCCTGATATTTCTATGCAAAATCGATTTTATTTATTGTAAGCTGTAAACTTTTGTTAAAAAACACCTATTACCTAGTTCTGTAGAGCAAAGTGAGCAGCCATAGGCTAATAGCAGAAATGCCACTGCCAATCACCCTGTCTTCACGTGGCAGGGAACTATAACACGAATTTACTGTTTACATTATTATTATTATATGTATTATTATTATTATTATTATTATAAACACATCTTCGCCAAAGATTGATTATCAATGCATGCATTTGTATTTTAAATGGGCCTTTAATTTTTAAATGAGCGCAATTAAAACATATTTAATTGAATGTATAATTTTACATTTAACGCATGGTTTTTGTTCATTAATTTTTAACTTTTTTTTCATATTTCAATTTTGTTGGTTTTATTCCTTAACAGCATAACCTGGCCAATCAGGAACTACCATCATATACATCTTTTATTGAGTGTCATTAAATCTGTTTCACACTTGCTTTAAATGAAAGCTATTGTGTCCTGACTTTTTTACACCAGTACTGTGTGGTTGTTTTTGATTTTCTTCGTCGATTTTAGCCAAATTAAGAAAGTTTCAGTCTTTGTTGGTATTGCGTTGCTTGTGAATATGAATCCAAACTAGGTCAGTCTCAGTGCTGTTGATTAAACACGCGCGTCTTAATTGTCGCTTGTAGGAATTATGTGTGGCAGGGCAACAATTCAAGGGTTCACAGCTCTGTATGCGTATTCCATCTAAGGATAAAAGATAACCGTTTATTTAAAACTCGGAGGTGTACAAAACGAAATACAAGTCAAAAGAAGTTAGTAAACAATAATGATAAACACGCCTACAAAGTTGTGAGGTCTGATTTTGTTTGTTTGTTATATAGTGTTTGTATAGCTCTTCAACAAAATACTAGAGCGACAAACCTGAGTTATGCATGAGTGTTTAATACAATACATTTACAATAAATGTGTTTATTTTACAACGAGCTCGGAGTAATGTTTGTGCGAATACACCTGAAAACATTAATGAAAATTAATATTAAGTCAGCACATTTAAGTTAAAACATTTAGGGTCAAATGTATCTCAGTTCGTGGCCCAAAAATCTATATAACAACAATGTTATTAGATATGCATTCATTGATAAGTTAAAATCTGAGGATGCTTTGGACTGTACTGTGTTCGGACTGTAATCTGAAAATGACATGATTTTGTTATTAATAAATTGCTCATGTTCTTAGTACTGAGGTCATGTTAGGCCACGGTACCGTTTCCAGAGATGCGCCTGTTTTCATTCTTGACCTACATAATTCTCTTTGCTTCCGAATTTACTAGTCGACAAGGATCATCTCTTTCGATACAGACCCTACGGTCTAAATAACCAAACTGGCTATATAACGGTTGTACAATAGTTGTGTGTAAACAATATTAAAACGCCGAAAGATATCCCTTCGTTTACACGGAAGGATCATTAGCTTAAGTTTAATTTCATTTTAAACTCCATTCGACGACTCGCTAGTATATCTAAGTGAAATAAGTTAAGAGACGTCTTCTAAATATAAAGGTCTAAATTATTCTGGATTTTTGAAAATAAAAAAGCGTTTGTTTTTATTGATTTTTAAAAAGGCACTTTTTTCAGTATCTTTTTGTGATTGGTGAGCAATTCTAAACGCTCATGGAAACATTTGCCACACTGCAATAATAAATGCAAAGTAAAAAACTAAAAACAAAAGAAAAAAACAGACACACATTTCAACAACAAGCGTGTGCTTACTATTATCTTTCATTCATTCTTTCTTTTTTTAAGCTGACAGTACAACATTGACTGTTGACAGTACAACATTAAAATGTAAAAATGAAAATAGAATGTTTTATTAGGTTTTAAATGCAGTAAATCTAAAGTAATAAATTGTGTTTTTACACTGTGTTCTTGCAAGGATGCAACATCAGCTTTAATTGATGCTGATCGATGTATTTAAGTTAGTAAAGAATTGCCACTTTGACTATTAGGGGTGTCAGCATAACAAAAATTCCACTGTGCATCCATTTAAAACTATACAGGCTCAGTCAAAATATCATTACAACAAACTTTTTAGCTGGATCAGTAGACACATCTACCCCCACCACTGTCAGTCTAATAGTCTTATACACAAGTAATCCTCCATAGGCCTCTAAAGTAACCAAACCCTTAAAGCCTTAGTGCCAAAGCGCCAAAGTACAGCCATG
Organism: Botia almorhae; assembly: GCA_036877575.1. Classification (NCBI taxonomy): domain Eukaryota; kingdom Metazoa; phylum Chordata; class Actinopteri; order Cypriniformes; family Botiidae; genus Botia; species Botia almorhae. The sequence continues at coordinate 11,768 of JAZGTJ010002756.1, read as the reverse complement.
CTCAAGTTTTGGTTTAGGCCGGTTTTCCAGCATACAGGACAGACTATAATTGACTCTGGGGTGGCAAGCTAATCATTGCGATTTCAGTATTGGATATCTAACTCCAACCCATCTATCAGTACAATGCAGCCCATTAACGCATGGGACCTGTTAATGGTCTAATGTCTGTGTATATAAGTTAGTGAGGGGGGGGTGAGCAGACATCCTGTCTCTATGTGACAGAGTGATGTCTCAAAACAGAGAGAACACCTTCTGTCGTCCTGCACTTTGCTCCGAAACCACAAGGTTCAAATGACCTTCCACCCCTCCACTTTATATCCTTGTCCTCTCTCCACACACCCTATACATTTCTAACAGTCCCATGGCCAAACAGAGGAGAAAAATCCATTAAAACCGAGGCCTGATCAAAGGGGCCAAAACACAAACATGCCATATGTACAGGTTTAGGGGTATCAGATCAGTGACTGCAGGTCTATAGATGCACTGAACTTCAGCATTGATTGATAGCACTATTAACTGTAGAATAAATGAGAGATTCCAGTTTCACAAGTCACACTTAGTCATTCTTCAGTTATTTATGTATGTACACACACACACACACACACACGTGTATATACAATATGGAAGTATGTTTGGAGCGTTTGAAGTAACCCCTCTTTTATTCTAACCCATTAATTCTGTCAAATGGCAGGATGATCTCCACTACCTAAAGGGGTTAAAATTACTCAAAAAACATGAGGTAAATCCTATATATCCACCTTGTAGGGATAAAATCTGTACAATACATACAATATTCACAAAGATTTGGACTGCTGTTCTGCAGTCCGGTAGAAGTGATGCCCACAAACCAGCATTATACTTGAGCGCTTTGATTGTTGTGCAACTTTCCTGTCAGTCAGATACGGTACGCAAGTGTGTCAGCATGCGTGTGAAGATGTGTGTGTTAGTTGAGTGTGTGAGGGTGTTTGGGGCCTGGAGATAGCATCTCCTAAAGTGGCCTCCAGTCGGCCGCCAGAGACTCTCACATTTCCAAGTGCTCTGATGCTTGTGCTTTACAACAGCAGCCCACGAGGCACCTGAGCTCTGGAAGCAGACACGCTGTCTGTGTGATTGACAGCTGATACAGGAAGGGGTGTGGCCATTTAAGGGTGATTATGTAGTCGCTCACTAAAAGTGAACGAAATGGCACCTTCAGCCGGCAAAATTCATCTAATGCTTTCATCAACAATCAGCTTAATGATTAATATTGTTACTATTTATAAATGTTTTTTAAATTACTTTAATTAGTCTCAGCTGAATATCACACTCAGCATGCCAAAGTTGTTTGTGGCAGAGAAAAACTCCTAAAAATGCTTAGCAAGCAATCAAAGATAATGTCAGCACACAAAAGAGGCTACATGAGGGCTGTAGTGTGAATTTGGACATGCCTGCATGTCTGTTTTTGTGTGTGTAACAGAGCGAGAGAGAACGTGTGTTTTCATTTTCTAGGCTAAATATACCAATGCCAATGTCACAGCCCATCACTGGCTGATGTTCACACACAGACTATGACCCATGTACCACATACACTGCATGTATGGGCTGTGTTACACACTGTCCCACTTACTCTGTGTGTGTGTGTGTGTGTGTGTAGCTGTGTGTGTGTAGCTGTGTAGCTGGGGGTCCTCCAAGTACTTTGACCTCATTACCTTTCTCGGTTTTCTAACAGAGGTCGTCGTCATGGGCAACCGGAAGCGCCAGAAAAAGTTAAAACCGCAGAGATCAGATATGTAAAGCCTGAATCCTCCAAGTAAACACTGTCCTTTTGCTTTTTTGTTTTGTGAAGCTGACGGCTTCACTACATTCTTAAACTCAGGGTATGTTAACTATATTAGACTTAACTTTGCTAATGTCATTTCTGCAAGTCATATGCACAATAAAAACAAATATGAATGAAGAGCTCATAGAGGCCTTTATCCCAGGCCGCAATGAGGGGCCACTAAACCTCCCTACACTGTAAAAAATGGTAACAGGCAGTTACCCAGGATTAATCTGTTCCATCCGTTAATATTTACTTGCTGTAATCTAATGTAGTGAGTCTGTTCCAGTCATATTACACACAGTCTATATACCTATAAATCTATATAACTTATGCATCTCAAACACCGTCTGTTTTAGACAATAACAAAAACAATAACAAAAAAACATAGATTAGGATTTTGTAGATAATTATCAAACCCTTTAACATATTCTAATTCAGAATTTAAAAGAACACAATGATTATGTAAATGTTCTGCATATTTGAAACTATGTTTTTACACCATGGGGGGATTTTTGGTACATAAAAATAACTGTCTAAACAAATTGAAGTCACTGAAATATAAGGAAGAAAAATGGGGTGATAGACTTTGTTGATGTGTGTGTGCAGGAGTTCCACAGACAGTGAAGGTTGTGTCTCTGCCCTGAGGGAAAGTTCTCTCATTGCAGAATCAAAGGGCCTCTAATGGGTGCTGGGGGTGTGAACGAATAAGACAAAACAAAGAGATGTAGATGAGGAAAACATAGTGTAACCTAAAACATCTTATTGAATCATACTGATTCAAAACATGTTTTTGATTTCCGGGAAATATCCAAACCTACAGTTTAAGTGCTGAAGACAGCTGATGTTCAGGAGGATGGAATGATAATGTGTGTGCTATGAAATATTAGGAAATGATGCCACATCTATTTTATCTATTACATCTATTTAAAAAAATGAAACGGCGTTCAGTGGGGGGATGGGGGTTCTCCCCACTGCCAACTAAAATGCTATATTGACCTAAGCAGAGAGTACAGTGTAGCTGAAAATCTCTGTCTAAATTTTCTGTCTGATATAAAAATCAAAGACAGTCTATGTACAAACCATGCGGTCACCGACTGGTCATACAAAGAGAAAGGCTGGGGTTCTTCATTCACTGTAAAAACACTCTTCCCTGAAATATCCAGTTTACTTAAAGATGCCATTTTAACTCTCAAATACTTTAAAATGCACTTTTAAATGGTGCATCACATACAAAACAGACCCGGAAACTGGAGTGAGCGCATCCAGTATATATTACTTGTTTTAACGGTCAGCTATATTATCTGTTACCTCTTGTAAATAAAAATACACATTTACCAAACACAGCAAACTATTTATTTATAATAATCATATTGCTGCAGCTTGTAATATGGTGGGCAGTGGGACAACAACAACAATAATAACTACAATAAAAATATGAATATTAATTTGCAATGAATTTTCAACATATACAAAAGTATGTCATGCCAAAAATGTAATATGAATTTGAGAGACAGAGACAGTCCCTAAAGTGGTCAGAGGTCCAGGGGGACACTTGTAACAAGAACTCCATGACACAGCACATTACAACATAAACAACATCCTATTCGTTAGAATGAGCAACCAGAGAAGAGAACAGGGTTTTTAATACCCCCTAAAGAGTTTCAGATAGCTTATTGATCTACTAATTTAGTAGACTTCTGTGGCCTGGGCCGTGCTTGGCGCTTAAAGAGATTGAATGAGAGTTAGTGGACAATGGGCCTTTTAAAAAATGAGGATCGGTAAAGCAGAAGAGTAAGACAGAGGAAGTGCGTGTGTGTGGATAAACACCAGCAGGCATTTTTTCAGGTCTCAAGTTATCTGATGTGTGTGTAAGTGTTAGTTGAAAGTGGAGAGGTTAAAAAGCTAAATGTGTTTAGAGTATCCAGGGAGTTTGAGTGTCTGATTTATGCATTAGGTTCCATGAAACATGACATCATCCGAATGTTCTGTGCACTTAGATTTTTAATATTCATAATTAGTTTTGCAGCATTATCACACAGTAAAAATGGCAACTAGTAAAATGTCGAAAGTGCCAAAAAATTCAATTTTCAATATTTTCATGCGGATTTAATTAAGGAAACATATGTCTTTTGTAAAACAGTTCACAAAAATACCTAAGTGTCTAAAAACTGACAACATACACAACTGATATTGATCAGACTAATATATGCAGTTATTCGTTAATGTAAGTTAAGTATAACTGGAGTCAAGTTTCGACATACTGAAGGAAAGTCGTTTGGCTAACACTTTGAAGAGAGTAATTAAGTGAACTGATCAATGCTGTTTATGTTGCAAAATAATGATTAGCTAAAGCCATTTTAATTTACAGGGTGTAAAATACTCCACTATGAACGAACAACATAAATATATAATTGCCCGCAACCTAGTAGGCAACATTTTAACACATTCTCAGGATGTAAAATACACAGAATATGTCAATATTCCTGAATAAGACACCAACTATATCAACTTTAGCCACAAAGTTATACTTTGATAACTCCACTATCTCCAATGTGTCTTCAACACACACACACACACACACTTGAACTAATACGCAGACCCATCACAGCACTGCTGACTGTTGCTCACTTAAAGTAGTGTGACAGAAAAGACAAAATCAATGTTCTCCACACAGACGTGCCGAAACTTGAGACTAATGGGGGCCGAATTCAAGTGACCAGCATGTTTGTAAGTAGAACTGTGTGTGTGAAGAGAAGAGAGAGAGGTGAAATTTATATGGGTGCAGAGGGGCTCGGAGGCCTTGCAAGAGAGTGAAGGAGCACAAGATAAAAGACGAGTGGAGGGGAACAGAGGAGTGGAGGAGTGTCTATGTACTAATGGAGGTATATTGACTTTGCGGTGCTCTCTGAGAGAATATTAACATCAGTCCGTTCCAAGCGGCATCGGACAGTGTCTGGACTTATAGATCTGCGTAGCTCTTCTAACTCGCATCATAATTAAAGCATGTCCTTCATTCCTCTACTCCAAGTGCCGTCATCCATTCCTGGTAAATGATCTGCTGGTGGCTTCTTTATTTTGCAGAGATTAACTGTCTTTATCCATCTCACTCTTCCTGTCTCCTTATGCTCTCACTCGCTGATCGATAATCTGCTTTTAGTTGCTCATTCGAAGTCACGATTTTACAGCATGTGCGCGTTTCTTGGTTTGTGGAGAGTGTGTTTAATTTATAAGCCAGTTCGAGCGGCGAGTGATTTATATGCCTATTCAAACAATCATATCAAGGTTTATTAGCACTTGGTTGTTAACATAATCACTTTACAAAGAGAAGACGACGTGACATACTGCACTGTGGTAAATTCAATCAACAGCTAAAGTGCAGACGGACAGAGAAGCACTTTAGTGGAATACAATAACGTCTGATCTAAGCTATCTAACAGTGATTAACAATCGATATGTAAAGCTTTTGAAAAGGTGTTGATGAAAATTCTATTATTTTAATAACTCTGCTTTAAAACTATTTTAGTTTAAAGAAAGAAAAATACTAATAAATGTGACTCAACAGGTAAAAGTACAAATCTATGAAGAAAATGCATGTCTACCCTCACTGCTGGGTTTTGGATGGTCGATTTGGCCAAGGTAACTAGATAATAATTAAGCAATACGACACAACAGGCAATGAAAAATAGAATAAATAGCTACTGCTAAAACACGTTAAAAGCAGCAACCCTATTTTGTTGTGACTTATTCACAATATAGCATGGCCTCAAATTATATTATTACATTTTTTGTAAAAGGCCTCAACTTTTTTTGTGAATGGTTACACCATAATAAACACATTAAAAGCAAACTGTTTTATATTAAGCAAGTAAGTGCTTGATTTTTACTGAAATATACAGTCCCGGCATAAAGCTGTTACGCAACATACACAGAATACACACATAAATAACACACAAACTAAAAACAGACACTCAGTCACGTCTACAAACACACACACACACACACACACACAGGCACACACAGGCACACATGAGCATATGCAAACACACACTGAGCAATAAGCCAGTGGGAGTCGCAAACTAACCTCATCTTGCTGTGGCTTGTACTGTGGTGGGCAGTGGAGCAGAAGTGATGGCCAAAGCAAATGTGCATGTAGTAAAGGTGACCTAAATGCGAGAGCTGTGACAGGCTCCAGAAAGAGGCCCCTGAGACAGCTTACACTGCACTGGGCCACAGTTTGCAGCACTGATCAGGGATTAGTTCAACTGTGAGAGACTCTGCAGCCTGATTCCAAACACCGCCCTGTGAAAATTACACAGAACACTGGGGTTCTTATTTAGCATGTATAGAATTTTTCCTAATAATGCTGTTTAGCATGAAAACAACTCAACTGTCACAATCCGCATTTAGCAAGTGACAATCAGCAGGATATTAAATCAGTCAGTCCCAAGCTGTGGCTTATAGTGAATTTAGAACAGCTTAATTGCTGAATTTACTTTAAATCATGGTTTCATGGGGTTTGTTCCTTTTATAAAATGGTTGTTCTAAATACCAGGAATGTTATTATATATTATATATACTCAAGATATTCTGGTCCCTACATATGGCAGTGACCTGTCTCATAATGAAAAGACAAAGTAATTTTTTTCATGATAAAATTGCAATTGTTTACAGGTGCAAAATTGCAAAGACTTAATTGGCACTAAATTACATCGCACCACAAACCTAAAAACGTTAGGAAATGACAATTCTCTTCATGATAGAGGCATCTTACATCGCTACAATTCTAAAATCATGCTTAAATCGTATCTAGACCAGGGTGTCGTAAGCCTGTTAGTGAAACCACTGATTGGTGCTACGATATAATTAAGTTCACAATGCTTTTGAGAAACGCAGCCCTGATCAGTAAAACATCAAGGGAACCGCACACATCAGTGGAACATGTAGATACATTTAAAGCGCTGAATTTTATAGTCTATCTGCTAGACACTTCTGCCTGTCATTTCACATCAGACCCACCTGCTCCTATCCTGCCTATACTTTAATTCACACGGCTGGCTGCGCCGGTAGCATTGGTCGAGATGTTTTAAGTGCCTCTTAATAGTCAGCAATAACTGCAGCATGTCGACTTGCTGCGGGGAACTAAATAAATAAATAAGAAGGAGAAATAAAAGCTTGTGTACGGGCCACAGAAGAGGCGGTTAAAGGCTGCGTGTTCTATAATGAATATAGATTGAACGCTAAAATATTAATTTGGTGAGAGGTGGAGTGGTCTCTGCTAAATGGTTGTGTTCGGAGTTCAGACTGAACCTCCCTTCCCTGCGCCTCGGCTTTCTGCAGCCTTACTTTCAGGTCATCAAAGCTCTGAGACCTGGGAACGAGGATGTGCTATAATAAAATACACAGTGAGCTCTCACTTACTGGCTATATTTTAAATAGTATACAACATGCTTTTACAGTATGCACACTGTGAATATATGTGTACTTTCTGTATGCTCAGAAAATACCCACATGACCTGCTACATTTGCCAAAATGTGGATGGGGCCCGAGAGCACACAACAAGGAATGCTGTATCCCACAATGCATAGCGCTTGACTTTATCTATGAATACCAATGTTACGTATAAAAATGAATCTAATATCTGCTGCAGATCATTTTCAGGCAATATGACATCAAAATAGACACTATTCTCTTTCTTGATACATTACAGATGTTTAAATGGACTCCATATTTTTAAGGTAGACACAATACTAGACACATAACAGGAAGCAACAGGAAGCAAATAGGGGCTATATAAATGCATAGTGTACATGTTATTTATGTTATGAATCCAGCTGGCAGTGATATGAGGCAGTGCTTGCTAATAATAATAATAATAATAACAACAACAGTACACCTCTTAAAATGACATTTCATTCTCTTACATCAAAAGATTATTTTTATATTATAAAAACCATATGACTTTAATTAAGCTGATTCATTCACTAACACCAACAAAGTTATATTGTGACTTCATCCATATGGACTGTACCTTAAATGTATTCCTTGTATACACGATGTCTGTTACACATAAAAACTTACATAAGAGTTAAGCTGTTAACTTTTCACCTGTGAATTTACAGCATCACACTGTTGACGTGTAGGCTTATGTTGAAAGTGTGTTTACCTGTTGTTTGCTGCTGATGCTCCGTTCCGTCCAACTCGGAATTCCACCTCTCATACAAAAACCGCAGCAGAGCGCCACCTAAAGTCAGACTTCCGTATTAAAAACTCTCCAAGTAATATAAAATGATTTTGTTGAGGTGCAGGTATATGACATCACGCGCACATGTGGGTGTGTTCGCCTAGAAGCAGCGCAAATCGATAGGCGTATGACATCAACGTACCGCGAGAGCGACACAAAGCAGATGGCTTTCAAATCGCTCTCGCGGTACTTTGATGTCATAGACTGATTGGTCTGCGCAGCGCTCCGCGACAAGTTGAACGCACCAATCAACTTGTCGGGACGCTGTAGTGATAATTAAATATCATTAGCACATCATACAATTTTACTGGGAACTTGGATTGTAAAACACTGTAAATAAGTTTATCGGTTAATAGTCTATTAGTTAATCTAATAATCAAGGCCTACATCATTTATCCCCAGTATTGTGGTTGCTAGGAGACAATCCAACAACTACAAAGCAAATAGTAGCATTGTCATTTTTTTACTTAAACATTTGATATGAAGAAGACATATTCAATTACACTTAATTGCAATTACACTGCTGGCAAAGTGTCTGTTTGACCCAAGTTAATTCAGCCATCTTTATGTGTCATATGTAATTGATAATAATTTAAGTTTGGATATTTGTATAATGAAGAAAACATTTTAAATATTCTAAATCTACTAAATATTTCAGAGTACAACTCATGTACAACTCACAAAAAAATCAGGTTTTGAGATCAATGATAACATATTTCATTAATACAGTGTATAACAATCAATGACAGAATAGATATTCTATACTAATATTCTAGAATCCTTTATTTGGTCCAACAACTAATTTCTTTTAACCAGATTATTTACTCTGTGATTCCCTTCAAATGTTGGTTAATGGGGCAATACCCATCAGGTTTAATAGAAATAACTCTTAAGGTGACTGCATGTATCCACTTTTTGCAGTATAGATGATGTTAGTTCTGGTCTGGGCTGAAGCGGTCTGGTTGTACAGAACTGTTATGCTGAAAACAATCTATGGTGTTTTAGCTCACCTGCGTAAGTGTGCGTGGAGAGTAAATAATAGAGTGTAGAACGCTATATATAAACACTTTCTTTCAAGATTAACGGGAACCTAGAAAAGTTAAAGAATCAGCTTATATCAGTCTATTAGTGTGTGTATGGATTCAGGATTTTTTGTAAAGTGGTTGTTGCAAGCTCAGGCTTTTAACAACAACAACAACAGGAGGAAAAAGAGATTTACTGTGGAAGCTGGAGGCTTTTAGCAATGCATAATTCATCGCAATCAGTTGACCAAAATCTACAATAGAGATTATAGATATCCCACTGTGTTCCAGTGCTAACTAGAAACGCCATAACCACCCACTCTCACTGCCTCTCTGCGGGGCTAAATCATTAATGCTCTCCATTACGGGCGGCACACAATGGACACGTCCTCAAACACCTTCAGACACACAAATAGACACCACCAGATACTGATGTGTGGAAACCACAACTTCCAGCCAAATGAAAGCAGGAGTGGATATATGTCGTCCTTGGTGTGTGTGTGTTAGTATGAGAGAGCGACTGGGATAAGGAATGAGACGGATGCAGGAGCAAAATCATAACATTGCTTTCTTCACATTGTAAACACTGTAGGGCTTCTGGGTTTAAAAATGTAAGGCAAAGATATGCTCACAAGATAGAAAAGCTTCTCCCGTGTTCATGTTTGCTCGGATGAATCAGAGAATTTATTCCTGCAGTATCTGTGGCTGTTCAAATGATGACTATTGACTTTGCTTTCCTCTAAAGTAATAGTAGAATTGGGGCTAAATGTCACACATATTACTGAATATTTCTCAGGGTGTGTTTATTTTTGAAAGCCAGTTGCTTAGATCCGTGTATGAGAGGACGAAAATTTGTGTGTGTGTGTACGTGTGCACAATAAGATTCAATTATTGTGTGAGTGTATTAGTGTCTGTGCCGTCAGTAAGCTTTCATGGAGGAGCATTTGTGTTGCATTTTGCATGACTTGAGGACTTCCTGCTTTGGCCTGTCCATTCGGCTCTCGTCAGCGCCGCGCTCACCGGAACGGTGCTGGATCGTCGCATTCTCTCCCATGTGCTCGCGACGGTCTTCTCCTCACCGCAGATTGATTGAATCATGTTTACATTCAAAACATGCTAACACAAACGCGTACATATCTTTCCACAAACTACTGATTGTATTTATAGCTGGAATTGAGATGTCAAAACGCACGCATGCATCTCAGACACAGCTACTTTTGAAAAGACTATTAGTATCTATGAGAGAGCATATTAAATACTAAATAGCTCCATATTCACAAGAGTCAAGTGTGTCTGTGTGTGCGTGTGTTCGAGTACTTAATGCACTTTTAATGAGGCTGCCTTCAGTCCCCGAGGCGAAACGGTGGCTTGCCCCATCTCTGCATCTGACAGGGTGCAGAGTGAGCTATGAATTATTGCTTATTAAAAGAACTAATTACTCCCCTCTTCTCTCTGCAACATTTATTGGACAGAGGTGCAATTTGCACCTCACTGGTGAAGATGTGACACAAGGAATAACAGTGCGCGAGGGATTGCAGGAACCTTAAATGATTTCTTCAGCTCCACAGGCAACAAAAACAGCAGGAGAGTGAACCGTGTGCTACTGTGATAAAAAATCATGCCGCAATCAAAACAATAAAACAGTAGTGAGCGAAATACAAACAGTGTTGTCACGTGGCTAGCCGAATCAGTCAATCGAGTTGAGACGGGAATCAATGTACAAAATAACATAAGAAGCACACAAAATAGAGCATCTTTTCTTTTTAAACAAACAAAAAAGTGAAGGCCGAACCAGGATGTTCCTTGTAAATCATCGTGTCTAGTAAATTGAGCTGCGAGTTTGGCAGTGTACTAGATAAATATTGGATGTGCCGCTCCAATTGAGCGGTTCGTGTAGAGTGGCTGGTGCAGCTCTGGGGGCCTCTGTGATGGAAAAGACTCATTTTTGAAGTGTTGCGTAGCATTTCACCTTAAGGAGCCCACAAGGCGTTTTTAGCTCCCTGCGCTGTAAAGGCTTTCAAACCTCTGACCCGCCTCTGCTACATGATCAATATTGCAGATGCCGAAACACATGAATGTCTGTGAATGCGTTTATTGGGGGCAATCCTGAGTGTTTGAATGCGTGCACAGTCTCCGGCGGATTGGCCCCTAAATGCCTTTTGCCTCACAACTAGCAAGTGAACAGTAGTTTCCTCACCTCAAACTAGCTTTGGTAGCTCTATTTACTTCTACAGTCGTTCCTTTCTCACTCATTTGGTGTTTGCAATGGCTGAAATGAAAGACCTCTAACTGGCCGTCAAACACGTTATCAACGTCAAAGTTTTTGTTAACTCCTAATGTGCCATTAGGAGATGAGACAGCCTTTCTCTCAAGCTTTGTTCTGCTATGAGTGACACACAGCAGCAGTTGCTCATCTCATATGTAGGAACAAATGATGAAATTGTCATATATTTTACGACAATTATTTTATGAAATATTTTATGACATTATATATATATATATATATATTTTATGACATTATATATATATATATATATATATACACAGTAGATTTGGCTTTATGGAGGGTAATGTAATTCCCATATATGTAGACAAAAAATAATACAAAAGCAAAAGCATTATAAAAGCAAACGCTGTTACATTCAATTTTGGTGCTATTTTATGGAATTATTCATGTAAAATCCAGTGTTAAAGGATGTTGTT